>CAJQTV010000749.1:0-15000 GCA_907163055.1 Formica aquilonia x Formica polyctena | reverse complement strand
TGAAAATAAAGTTATTTTCGTTATATAATTAATACCCAATTTATCGATTAAGCCTAGTAAGATCTCAATCAGTCCAGCCGTTATTGAAATCTGATAATTTCAGTTACTCTCGACTGACCGGCTCGCGTGAAGATACACGGTACGTCTTGCTGTTGCTGCGCATGACTTGGCGCGAGACACTACCGTGTCTCTTGATTTTAGTGCTCGAACCATTTAGCTGGAATTCGCGTTGTAAAGTGGAGGTGCTAGCTTTCATGAAGCTATTATTAAATACTTGCACAAAATCAAAAAGTAAATATATCAGAATTAAGTTAAATCGATTGTTCTCTACTCGCGCTTCTACATCAACTAAAGACCAGCGATCTGTGCACACACGACAAAACAATTGAAACTGAACAAATAACAGTCGAAAACAGTTGAAACTGATGCTTAAACGTTCTAAACGCAACACGACAATCTTATATCTCGCTAAAACAAAACTTCCGTGATTTTCTCAAGACGAAATGATACATGATAAGCATAATCTTCAAAGACAAATTAATGAATTCTTTCTCTTCTGCCGATCGAGATGCAAATAATTTCATGAAAGATAAAGAAAATGATATTTCAAAAAATGAATCATGTATTAATGAATTCATAACAAGATGAATCTTATCAGTGCATATTAGAATCACATGAAAAAACTCACTACAAATTCACTACATTAAAAAAGGGCTTGAAATATAAAAGAAAAATAATACGGTCATTATACAGTCTTACAACCAGAAATGTGGCAGCACGTACCGTATCAGAAAATTTGGGAAGCCACTAAATTTTCTTGTGGCTTTAATTTTAAAAAAACCATAAACTGGCTAATAATGGACAATCAAGATATGCAAATGGTACCTGTAAATGTGGTTCTATCATCAAATGTAAAATTAATAATTCGGATAAGGAGGAACTAAGCACAATAATAAATGCAAATTATATAGTTCTGAAATATTACGTACCACAAAACATGAAATGATATAGAAAAATTATATTTATAAAAATCTTGTACTTTATTTTTGTTAATTTAGTTATTCGGTAGATTAAGTATGAATTTTTCGCGACAAGGACTGAGCACCAAAATCTAATTTTATATATTTTGTGAGCACTAAAATCAGGGAATATTTCAAGGCCAGAACCGATCCTTTATCTCGATTTTTTAAAGTACTTTACTCTTGTTAGTTTAGTCATTCGGTAGTTTAAGTATGAATTTTTCGCGACAAGGACTGAGCACCAAAATCTAATTTTATATATTTTGTGAGCACTAAAATCAGGAAATATTTCAAGGCCAGAACCGATCCTTTATCTCGATTTTTTAAAGTACTTTATTCTTATACCTATTCTGTCCTTGTTAGCTGATATCTTCTAAATTGTAATAGATAACTATATTTTGTTAATTGTTCTTAAAAGCACTTAAAAAGCACTTAATTCTGATATATTTACTTTTTGATTTTGTACAAGTATTTAATAATGGGGGTGCTAGCTTCATGAAAGCTAGCACCTCCACTTTACAACGCGAATTCCAGCTAAATGGTTCGAGCACTAAAATTAGGAATACAGCACCAAATTAGCACCTAAATAGCACTTAATTTTGGCATATGTTTTATTTTAATTTATTGTGGTGGGGGTGCTAACTTAACGAGGGTACATGAATGTACAGAGAGACAGATACACGGGCAGATAGAGAGAAAGAGAGAGAGAGAAAAAGCACATGAATGTACAGAGAGACAGATACACGGGCAGATAGAGAGAAAGAGAGAGAGAGAGAGAAGAGCACATGAATGTACAGAGAGACAGATACACGGGCAGATAGAGAGAGAGAGAGAGAGAGAGAGAGAGAGAAAAAGCACATGAATGTACAGAGAGACAGACATACAGGCAGACAGAGAGAGAGAGAGAGAGAGAGAGAGAAAAAGCACATGAATGTACAGAGAGACAGATACACGGGCAGATAGAGAGAAAGAGAGAGAGACAGAGAAAAAGCACATGAATGTACAGAGAGACAGATACACGGGCAGATAGAATGAAAGAGAGAGAGAGACAGAAAGAGAGAGAATTAAAATTCAGAAACATTATAAATGTAAATATACTAACCTTTTCATCCAGCCTTTTTTCAAGGAAACTCTGCGCCGATTCAGAGGCAAATGTATATTGTCGTATTTTCGTCCCATGATTTTTACTATATTTATTATAATATATTAAAAATATATATTATATACACTAAAATGTTCTTCACTTATCAACACGTTACAACACGTTATAACGGTCGACTTCTTTCGCGCGGTTTTCTTGTTACGCATACAGCACTGCGCGACTGCGAGTATCTATGTACACGCAATTACCGCATGCGTATTGTATGCGGGACTAGACATTCCGGCGCCCGAGGCAAAAAAGAAATTTATATTATTATTTATATGTTATCATCTATATATATATATATATATATATATATATATATTACACACGCACGCACGCACGCAACACACACACACACACACGCGCGCGCACTCGCATATATATATATATATATATATATATATATATATATATATATACAGCATTATCATTCGTACTCATCTCTAAGCACGCACACGCACGCACATGCACAATGGCGTAATACTCGAAAAACGAAGAGAAAGAGAAAGAAAGCAAGAATTAACAAAAGAGAGCGAGAGATAACGAAAGAGAAGGAATGATATATCTATTAATAACTATTACCGACAGTGATAAAAATGGTAAATGTGCTTACAATACAGTATTATGCATTATCGATAACTTTATTTTCAACTAACGCCATCTTGCGTGTAAAGCTAGAAAAGTACATTTTCATGTGGTCAACGACGACGACGACGACGTCGACGTTTCTTAAGTGAGAATTTCCACATTGTGACTTTGCGTCATAATATGGCCGTTCACGACACATGTAGAGTGAAAATAAAGATATTTTCGTTATATAATTAATACCCAATTTATCGATTAAGCCTAGTAAGATCTTAATCAGTCCAGCCGTTATTAAAATCTGATAATTTCAGTTACTCTCGACTGACCGGCTCGCGTGAAGATATACGGTACGTCTTGCTGTTGCTGCGCATGACTTGGCGCGAGACACTACCGTGTCTCTTGATGCCTATCGAATTACTCGAAGTAATGACATTACAAATAAGCGTAACAAATAGAATATATTTGTAAACCAAATAAAATTTATATTGAGAAATTATACATTAGATATTATAGAAAGATAGAGAAACATAGATAGATTGATAGAGAGAGAGAGAGAGAGAGAGAGAGAGAATTTCAATGTATCATTGCGTGATATGCGAAAAAAATTTTTTAGTTCAATTAGTTATTGCTACATGCTAAAAATGTCAAGAGAACGTTCGTAGAAATCGATTTCTCGTATATTATTATAATTAGATCTTATATACTTATATCTTATATACTTATATCTTATATATCCTATTATTACATAACATAGTATTGATATTATCATGTTATATAAATGTTTTCTATCATATTTTGTCTCTTCATTTCTTTCTCTCTCTCTCTCTCTCTCTCTCTCTCTCTCTCTCTCTCTATCTATCTATCTATCTATCTATCTATATATCTATCAATCTATCTATCTCTCTCTATCTTTCTATGATATCTAATGTATAATTTCTCAATATAAATTTCATTTGGTTTACAAATATATTCTATTTGTTACGCTTATTTGTAATATCATTACTTCGAGTAATTCGATAGGCATTATAATATCTCGCACAGTAATATGCAGAAAACACAAGATAGGAAAAAATATATCTAATTTTCTTTTTTCCATTCATAAATTAATAAATAGCTGTAAATAATAATCAATTATCATAAAGATTTTTATAGCAAATATAAAAACAATATATACATTATATTATATAAATATATTTAGAGAATATCAAAATAAAAAGAGAAAGTAACTTATAGCATTTTTCATATGTTATAAAAGTGTGTAAAATAATTTATTTTTATGTAGGGAGACGAAAAGGATAAAAAACAGATAAAAAACGAATAAAAGAAAGGATAAAAAACGAATACAAGAATATAATAAAAAAATAGAAGAATATAATATAATGCAAATGTGAAGGAATATAATAATGAACTAGCATAGAGAGGAAAAGAGAGAGAGAGAAGGAAAGAGAAGGAGAGAGAAAGAGAGAAGCGCGAGTGAACGCGTAAGTGAATATGCGAGGAGCATGAAGCTAAGCGATACGTAGTACATAGCGAGCGAGCGATTAGAAAGAGACAGAGCGTATGATCGAAAGAAAAAAGATACTGCAATAATGTTTGTGCGTACATGTATATTACTCTCACACACATGAAAGAGACGAAGATAGTACGATTATGTCTGTCTTTGTCATGTACGATTGCAGCTCTGTCTATCGCGACATCACGCAACTAATCTACTGCTCTGTTTTACTCTTGAGCCTCGATTTCGCACACACACATATGCACGAAATTCTTGCAGACAGTAATCTTTTTTACTAGGCTTCTAAACACGTTTCTAAACGTTCATCTATATTCCTTCAGGCATTTCCGAGCGGAGAGGTATCTTATTTTGCACGTACACATTGCAAAACTTTTATATTATATAAGTATTGTTTCGACCTGACGTCAGAAGCCGATAAAAAAACTGTAATTTTTTAGTTTCTTTCCGTTTTTAACATAAACTCGTAAATTCTCATCTTTGTTTCGATGTGTACTTAAATCGTGGAAAAGGATTTATTATTCTATTCAACTAAAAAAGAGATTTCGGTGTGCAAAATAATAATCGCTTTGGTCGGTAAAACAGACGAGCTTTGGATCCCCTTAAGGCACGGAAATCGAGGACCATTCTCCAACGTTTATTTCCTTTTGAATCTTCTTTCTTTGGCACAATCCATATAGGCGTATTGTATGGTGACTGCGAATGTTTTACTATATCTCCTTCTAAGAGTTCTTCTACCTGCCTATTTATTTCTTCCTTATGTATTTGCGGAAATCTGTATTGACGAGTATTAATTGGGTGATCATCCGTAGTTGGTATTTGATGTTGTATTACATGAGTCGCGGTTAATTTTTCTCCGGGAATATGAAATCGATCTTGACTGTTAGTTATTAATTTTATTACGTTTTCTTGTTCTTTTTTATTTAAGTGTTCTAATCGCAATAAATCTATAATTTGTGTAAATCTATCTTCTTTTGTTTCTTCGGATATTTTTAAACAATTATGCAGATCAGAAATTGCGATGTTATCTTGTCACTCCTTTTTATTTTTCGATTTACATTTTCGCATAAATTTATCTATGATCTCTTGAGATTTATGCAATAAAGCAGTTGAAATTTTCGAAGACGGTTTATTTTTACATTTAATGTTTTGATTATTTTTGATGCTTAAATCTTTAATATTTAATTTATATTTTTGTGCTTTTTCTAGGAGGTCTTTTATTGTGACATGAGAGGATTTTCTATTATTATTATTATTTTCTGATGATAATCCAATTCTTGGAAACTTAATATCCAGCGAGGTTAAGGAATTTTTCCCTTCTTCAGGATTAGATTGTGTCGAATTGCGTAATGAGGTTTGGTAATTTCCCTCCTCGCAATTGACGGAGCTAGAATTTTCTGTCGAGGTTTGGAAACTTCCCTCCGAAATTCTAGAATTAATTTTTTCTGGAGAGGTTTGGTAACTTCCCCCTCCAATGGTTGGATTATCAAGTTTTTCAGAAGAGGTTTGGTAATTTCCCTCACAATTTAAGGAGCTAGAATTTTCTGTCGAGGTTTGAAAATTTCCCTCCGACATTCTAGAATTAATTTCTTCTGGAGAAGTTTGGTAACTTCCTTCTCCATGGGTTTTAGAATTATTTGAATTTTTATTTAAGTTAGTTTTAATTTTCCTCTCGTTTTTATTTTTTATTTTGTCTTCAATCATATTTTCATTCTCATTTTTATTTTCCTCTTGATTTAACATTTCGTCTTCGTTTTCGATTGATTTTTTCAATAACAATAGATTTTTGACTATCTTTATTTTTATTTTGGATTTCTTCAAAAATAATGTCATCATTGCTTTCAAGGTTGTCTCTCTTTACTTTACTGCTCACGAGTTTTCCTTGTGAGTTTGGAAAATTCTCGCGGTTATTGCGTGTCTCGTCATTCAATTCATGACTATCTAATAGTTCACCTAGTGGTTTCAAGTGCAATGTTGGTACTCGAATTTCCACTTCTTCATCCAAGGTGCTTATAACGTTCAGATAAGCTTTTCCGGAAATGTTTTCCACTATAGTATCTCCCAAATAAACTCCGTGCTCTAGTTTTAATCTTGGTATATATCCCGTTTTTACTTCGGGATTTCCTATTCTTACGTAGAATAGTGATTCCGACCTTGGAGATACTGTAATGATTTCTGGAGAGAAGAAGGGTATGTTTATTCCGGAGACATCCAGTTGTCCTTGCGCGTAATCTATTTTTGAAGATGTTTGCTTAAAGAAGTCATTTCCTAATATACCAGATTGCGGAATCGGAAAGTCGTGAGATACTATGTGGAATGATACGGGTATTTGAAAAAGATTTAATGTGGTTTCCCCGAGACTATACACTGGGTGATTATTTATCCCGTTTAATTTTAGTATATTTGTATAATTGATTTTTATATCCTCAGGTATAAGATGTTCTTTAATTATATTCGGACCAGATCCCGTATCGAGCATGAAAGTTACTTGGGTGGTTATTTCATTGATTTTTACCCGAACAGTAGGCACGCGACTATGTTTGTCGAGATTTACTGTTACGGGACGTATATCTATTGTTTCACACTCTACTTGACTTCTCGAGACGCAGGCGGGTGTGCTGTCGGCTCGGCCCCCCGTTGCACACCCGATGTCGAAGGACCCGTATAGTTTCCCTGGTTAGTGTCTTTGCGTTTATTATTGCTATTGATACGCAACTTACAATTTTCAAGAAGATGACAGAATTTCGCTCTTCGTTTTGCTTCTTCAAGCAATTTCTAGCTGAGTGTCCCGTTTTATCGTACCATTGACATGATACAGTGGTTTTATTATTTACATCGACATTATTGCTTTGTCGACATGTTTTTGCGCTATGGCCAGATTTTGAGCATATTTGACAAGCGATACTTTTTTCCTGTACCACATTTATTGTCTGCCGAGATTGAGGATCACGGAAACGACACTTATCGGCGCTATGACCGCGTTTTTTACAAATTTGGCATATTAATATATCCGTTCCTAGCCCTGTTTTATTATAAGTCTGCGAGGGAAGCTGTGTAAGCTTTCGGCAATTACTTGCTGCGTGTCCTTCCTTTAAACAAATTTGACACGTTTCTCGCATCCGATTGATGGTGTGAAGATTATTTTTGCCTGAGTCTGTACTTGGTCCCTGTCGTAAATCTATCATCGCTCGAAGCTCTCTTTCTAACCTTAGGGCATCGGCGACGGTATCTTCTATGCCTAAATTCCTCGCGATTCTTTGCTCAATTTCAGGTTTTAAACCTCGTATGAAACATTTATTCATGTCTTTTTCCAGTGATGTTTTAATCTGTGGATCGACTGTATTCCCTTGATTTGAGCTCTTATATGCTTCTAGTATTTGTTTTCCGAGAATTTTAACGCGATTCGCGTAGGTAATGACATCTTCTTCATTCTTTTGATAAATGCATCCTAGTTCTCCTTGTAATTGATAGACATTTTTAGAAGGGCCATAAATTTGTTTTAGATACGATGTTAAGTGCGCTATGTTATTAAAATCTCGATCTTGTATAGCTCGACGCGCTTCCCCGACAATTTTGGTTCTTATAATTTTTGTGAGTTGCGATTCGGCTTCCTTGGGTAACATGGATTTTGCTTCCTCGCATCCCTCAATAAAATAAGTTAAAGAAGAATGGTTGCCATCGAAAAAGGGGACGGCTTCTACCGCGTATTTTAAAGTAGCGAAGGGATTTTGAGCCATTGTTTCAGTTTCGTCTGAATCGCTCTCTGTCCCTTTATACTTGTAATTCGTAATAATTTTATTACGAGCGTTAATTAATTTAGTATCTGTAATACGCTGCGAATCGTCGGAACTTGGCTCGGACGTCTCGATCTCAAGGCTGTTATCGAATGAACTTTCTTCTATTAATGTATTTTCTAATGAGATGTCTACTTGTTTGGATATGGTTTCACTGTCTTTTATCGGTGTGGATGTGTGTACTGTATTGGGTTTGGTTGTTTTTGATTTGGATGTAGATTTGAATTTATTTTGACTTCTAGAGCGAGTTTATAAAGTTTTTCTATCTCTTCTTTATCGCTTCCTCCTCTAGTACTCCGACTCATTCCCGTTTTTAGAAATCGCACATTACAATCCCGGACGAGCCCCCAAAATTTCTTATGTTACGTCCAGACTCGAATGAAAGGAAAGTCAGCTGGAGGGCGTAACCTAGTTTTCTCTTAGACACACGCTAGACGATGCGTGTCCTAGAGTCGAGTGAACAGACCAGGGCCCTAGATAGGTCAACAACCTTCAGGGTCGCTCTTACTCTATTGAAAGGGCCGTTCGCTCGGCGGTCCCTTTTCTGGTAAAGGAACTTATCCTTATTACCCGGGACGGGACCTCGTGCGATTTCGTGCGACAGGAAGGAGGTCGGGTTAAAAAGAAACGTTCACGATGTTAAATATTAAAACTCTAATTTATTCATAAAAAGAAAATTTTGAATTTAAAAGGAAAGTTAACTTTAATAGATTATAAATCTTTTTCTTTCTTTACCTCATATTATGTTCTTATTGTTAATCATTATAATTGATATATTTTTATATACTAACTTATTTTTTCTTATGATGTATGTATGTGTATGTGTATGTGTGTGTCGCGTTACATAAGTACGGGGGTCATCAATCAGAACGGTGCGGGAACAGTCTAATATTAATCTGTGGCGGATAACCACCACAAAAGCACGGGCGCGCGGAACCAATTCGCGCCCCTTACAACATGGCGGCAAGCGCGCGCGCCCAGACTCATGCGCGGAACACGTGCAAGCCCAACAAACTACGGGAGCGTACCGAGACGCGGCGGTAGCCGGGAGTCAGCGCCAGGAAGTGAAATCCAACGAGTGATAGTATATAAGAGGTTGAACCGATCGATATCACCAGTCGCGGCTCACTGCTGCTAGAGAGGACTTCTCCCGTTTAGTAGCAAAGAGCTTAGCGACGGCGGGCGGAATTCGGGTCCGTCCGTAAAAACCTTCCGCACATTGCCTAGACGCAGACAGAAGAACCACGAGGAACGTCCACGTCCTCTTCCGCCGCCCACCTCACCGGGGCCAATATTGCGGACCGGACCTCCTGTGGAGCCACCGATCAACTCGTCCACTTGCCGGCACATTAGCTGGTCACTCCGGGAGTGGAAACTGCAGCCTTTGGAGCTGTCGCCGGTGCGCTTCACCCGTCCGGGCAGGACTTCCTAGCGACGTGGGACGTCAGGGTTAGGCGCTACACGTCACCTCTACCACCATCACCGGCACCGTACCAGCGCAACCACCACGAGACGCAGACCAACCCTGTCTGCAGGGTACACCGGGGAACGCAATCACGCGCCTCCACCTCCGAGAAGGCTACCCAGGTAACCGACACCTCCACCTGTGATCGGGCCACACAGTCGGATCTCTCGGACTGGGAAGAAGCAACACGCACTTCCGCAACCCAGACGGACGAACCACCGCTGCCGGAGAGGAGTTACACTCCACCCGGGACTCCTCCGCCGCTCCGCACAAAGTGGGGTCCACTACGATACACCGCAACGACACCTTCTCTCCAGTGGCGTGAACGACGGCAGTAGGCGCCTGCACCAGCGCCCAATCGGCCTTTTCAGGGCCATCCAAAAAGCAAAACAAAACGTAACACCTGTATATACCACACGACCTGTAAATAATTAGAAAAATATATTTTTGTACATAGTAAGACGCTTGATCTTTGAAGACATCCTTCCCCGCGACATCTTTCCTTTGCGATACGTGGAGTGAAGCGAGCGCGCTTCCACCCCACTGCGAACTACTCCACAAATCTTATAGCTCTGATTGGATCTACAAAAATTTTCTGGTAGTAATAATAATAATCTGTATTTATGGCGGAATAAAGTTAGGGAATTTCTTCGAGATGGACGGTGGAAGGGGGAAATCTTCTTCTCAGGATTTCTATGGGAACGGCGACAGGGAATAATCGCCCTGGGACGAACCACGGGATGATAGCGTCTGGAAGACCTCTCTCCAACGCTCCTCGTAACTCCGCGTTGTTTACTTGGTCCGGCCCTATGCAGAATACTCCTTCAGGTAGCGGTTGAGTCAGGGGAGGAAATCGGTCCAGGACCCAAAGGTGAAATTGCTTTTCGGTCAGCCCTTGCTCGTAAGCTCTAGACCTCTCTCCAAGGTGAGATGGTCCGTTTCTGGAGTCGCGGGGTTCTCTCTCCGAATTGCTCTGGTTATCGGAGAAATCGGCAAAATCCCGTTCTCGGGGTCCACCCTCAATTTCGCTGTCGGGTGGTTGTTCAAAAGAGCTTCCGGGTTCGTCCGGATGGAAGGATTCTGGATGGACAGGGGACGAGAGGGGGGAATCACTAAGGATGATAGTTGAGGGTGCTGGGGATCCTGACGGGCCAGGTTCGGGAGAAGGGGTTGGTTCTGGTACGTGGGGAGGACTGTCTGGTGTGCGTGTGTTGTGTGTGATTTTTATTTTAATATTAGTTTTTTCTATGCCCTTAACAGTAATGTTAATAGGTTTCGCTTGAGCCCGAGCCAATTCTTTCCGTAACCGCCTATTCCGACGATTCCGCGAACGTTTGATAGCAGCTCGCGATGACCGTTTTTGTCTTTCCACTAAGGAAAGAATAATGATGAATAATAATATATTGTAGAAACTATGTCGCTATGTAGTCGCTAGAAAATCTCTAATTTGAGAAATAATTCTTGGAGTTTTTTTTTTTACTTGATTATTAAAAATTCTTAGATCCAGAAAGAAAGGAAAGAAAGTTTATATATTTATCCTTGTAACAAGAATATATATATACATATATATATATATATATATATATATTTTTTTTTTCTTTTTAAAACAATAAAAATAAAAGAAGGAAAGATTTGACTGAATGTGATAAATGAAATCACGGATCGCTCTGCTGAATGCAGATGATCCCTGGTGACAAACAAGAAATCGCGAGTCGCTCTGTAAGGTACAAGTGGCCCTTGGCGACGAAAGAATATCACGAGTCGCTCTGTTAAATACTGGTGACCCTTGATGACAGGTAGGAAGTTTGCGAGTTGCTCTGTAAAATACAGGTGACCCTTAACATTAGATAGGAAACCGCGAGTCGCGCTGTAAAGTACAGGTGACCCTTGGCGACGGAAGAATATCACGAGTCGCTCTGTTAAATACAGGTGACCCTTGATGACAGGTAATATAAAGAAAGAGGAGATCCAAGGTAATATTTCAGAGAAGGGGTTAAAAGAACTAAAGAAGAGAAGCCCGAATAGGGAAGTTAGTTAAGATTGAAACGTAAATGATTGAAGTTATTAATTGATTTATTATAATTAATAATCCAAGAATTATTTCAAATGTACAAATGTGAAAGAAAAAGGAAATAAAGTTGAGAACATTCAAAACACTTACTACTTATCGAGTGCGTTGGTAATAAAAAAAAATCAGATAATGGAAGGCTCCTAAGGGCGAGAGGAGTTTCGATGAATCGACTCGACCTGGGTGATTGGAATGCGGCTCGCAATCGCCGCTGCAGTCGCTTGGCACAAGATCTTCTAGATTTGCACCAAGTGTCTAAATTCTTGCACCAAACAACGCGGTTTCGAAACACTTATAGTTTGTATAAAATTTTAAGAATTGAATTCGAAGTAATTATAAATACGTAATGGTAATAAATGCGAACTAACTGCCTGACTAATGAACTGAAACTGTAATATACTGTAATTAAACGGAACTGTAAATGTAAAAATCTGAACTGTCTAATGAACTGAACTGAACTGAAACTGAATTGAAACTGAATTGAAACTGAATCTGAATACTGAAAACTGAAAACTGAATGATGAATGAGCCGCGAGGAAAGGTTCGGAGCATATTAAGCCCTTTGCTCCTCCTCTCTATTGGTTTCGTTAATATTTTTCGCGAATTGAATTTCTTATTCACGCCCTCCGATGTTGCTGGGAGGTTGCCCTTTAGCATAAGAGGTGTTAGAACCTTAGATATTGGTGAAGGCTTTTGTTTATAGAATTAGCTTTCGCCCAATGGAGAGTTGTTGCAATTTGAGTGAGAGTTATGCCTTTTATTATTTACTTAAGTTTTATCTTAGGTAGATATCGTGTAACGGAGATCTGTCAGGCGAGCACATATGATATCATTTTTAATGTCTGTTTCGGTTTTTATTTAGATTCCTGGTACCGAAACTGTTTATTACGAGAGCTGTCAACCATAATTTAGATTAGTAAGAGAATTTGTCGCCCAAGCTTTTAGTGGTTGATTAATTTGCTTATTTCTTACAATTAGATCGGATATGCTCTAGTTTCCTGTTTGTATCATATATCCTCTCAATTTTTGTTTCCGAAGTTTTGTCTCGCCTTTCAGTTTCCATTTGTTTATTTCAAGGCGTAATGCGCTCTTAAGATACCGCTAATCTCTATTTACGATGAAAGAAAAGAATCGTGGAGTTCGCCGGACGTAACATATGCTTATAATACTTAGTTAATAGTTAATTACCAAAGGTCGATATTATCATACTCGTGGTTACTCGGACAATTTGCCTATGTAACTGAATCATTTAATGGAGTTACGAACTTTCTTCATCCCCCACGTCGGAACTTAGACATAAATATCAAGGAAACTTTTGCTCGAATTAAAGGGCGTAAACGGCTCCCGCGGAAGTTGCAATCTAATAGTCTAATAATCTACTTATTACTCGCGGTAATAAACTAATATCGGTGTCCGCCAAGTTTCGTATATCTCCCCGCGGCTTAGAAGCCATTAGATTCTTCGGGACTGGATCGAACTAGGTACGATCTTTATTTTGTATATCTCAGAACTGTATTATCGTAAACCGTACTTGTTTATTTTTGCACAAAACTAAAAACTTTATGCTATATTCTTTAAAATTTTATTATTATTTCATAAAAATGCTGAGAGAGAGAGAGAGAGAGAGAGAGAGAGTGAGAAAAAGAAAAATGAAATTGCATCGAGTACAATTCGTATATTGGAAATTTTATTAATACTATATCTTATAATATTTTTCACAACTGCATATTTATATAATTTTTATAAACTTGATAATTAAGTTCTTTTTAATTTTTATTATAACTTTGAATCTTGGAAATCTTTTTCTTTCTTTCTCTTTATAATAAACAATTATTTTTTCAATAGTTCTTTTTTTTACTCATGTTTTTATGCAGAAATAAGAAAATAATATGCATAAATATTCTTTTATTTTACCATGGAATAAACAAGATTTTTAATTTCGTAAAATTATTTATTGTTCTGCAAATGTGAACATACTTTTTTCTCCTCCGGGAATCTATTTGCTTTCAGTACCGAAAGTATCCATGTAGTTCGCACTTGAGTATCCAGGGCGAATGTTTGATATAACCCTCTCGGCCGGGCAAAGTTAATCTTGATGACCCCCTCGAGCAACGTTCTTGAGCATGCTCACAGTCCCCCTGTGTGTAAATGTGGTTTGTGTCTTTCGAAAACAATATTGGGAAATGGTCGAGTAAATTCCGGAATAAGCTACACATACAATCATACCTTGGAGAATTAACAATACATAGTTTTTTCTCTTTTGATATTAATTAATGTTAATGGGATTTAGAGTTACAAACTACGCAGGATAGAATTGCATGGGAAAGATTTTTTAAATTTATATAAGTATATTTACTTTTAAAAAATTTTACATATAACAAACAATTTTCTTTTTATTTATAAAAAATCTTTTTCTTTTTCTATAATGTATTATATTTTTTATTAATAATTTTTCCGAAAAATATTTGGCCCAAAGGACTTATTTCATGGGGATTACATAGAAAGGCTACGTTTTGGGGATTACTTCACATAGGTTTAATAAACGAAAAGAGATAAATTGAAATGCAAGATAGGGGCAGAGGAGGCCGGAAAGGTGAGAAAGGCGAGGAGAAAGGTGCGCACGGCCAAATAACTCTTGGCAGAACGGAAAAAGGACCGACGGGAATCCCCCTTCTCCAAAGCCGGCAGTTCATGCAGCCATTACCACAGGTCAACGCCGCGAGCGATACGTTGCGTTACGCTGATTTAAAAGCGCTCTTAGATTCGGTGTGCCCACCTTCGTTTCTCCTTTTTCGGCTGTAAAGAGGGCCTCTCCGTCTTCCTGTCTTACTTCCGCCCTTCCACCGCTACGTAACACATGCATTTATTTCCTACTCTCGACGCGAAAAATATTGCAACCAATCTTTTATATATATATACACATTTTTTAAATAATTCTTTTTTGAAATAAAGTAAATTTTTTTATTATAATAATAATAAAAGACTGTTAAAATAATAAAAGACCGTTTGAAAAAAATAAATATAAAAAAGATTTTATTTCTATCATTTTTTATAGAAGCGAAACGTAAAAAGAGAATAACCGATATCTTTTAATTGTATTTTTACAATGTAAAGAATTATGTACTATAACTAATATTATTAAATAATTTTTAATAATATATCGTGAACGTGAACATATAATGATAGAAATTATCTTATCATTTTTCAATAATAAAATTTATCTTGAATGTCAATTGATGCGTCGCTTAAAATTCATATTCGGGAGAGTTTTCCTACTGTCCCGGGGTTATCCTTATATGTGAAAGATATTCTTACTCTAAAACTATTTCCCCTTTTCATCTAAGTAGTATAGCTATGCGGGTTCTAACCCTGGTCCTCTGAGGGGGGGTGAGGGGCGAGGGGAAACCGGCGC
>CAJQTV010000746.1:0-13515 GCA_907163055.1 Formica aquilonia x Formica polyctena | reverse complement strand
CCGAACAAAGAAAATTTGCGTACAAAGCGATCTTATCTCTGAGAGCCGAGAAGAGTTGTTCCTTAATTTCCTTGATGTGTTATGAAAATTTTCGGCAAATCTCACTTACAGTCACGTAACTAAGTCGTTCTAAACAAAGGAAACTTGCGTACATAGCGATCTTATCTCTGTGAGCCGAGAAGCGTTGTTCCTCATTTTCCTTGATGTGTTATAAAAATTTTCGGCAAGTCTCACTTACAGGCACGTAACTAAGTCGTTCCGAACGAAGGAAACTTGCGTACATAGCGATCTTATCTTTGTGAGCCGAGAAGCGTCGTTCCTCAATTTCCTTGATGTGTTATGAAAACTTTCGGCAAAATCTCGCTTACAGGCACGTAACTAAGTCGTTCCGAAGGAAGGAAACTTGCGTACATAGCGATCTTAGCTCTGTGTGTCGAGAAGCGTTGTTCCTCCATTTTCTTGATGTGTTATGAAAATTTTCGGTAAATCTCGCTTACAGGCACGTAACTAAGTCGTTCCAAACGAAGGAAACTTGCGTACATAGCGATCTTAGCTCTGTGTGCCGAGAAGCGTTGTTCCTCAATTTCCTTGATCTGTTATGAAAACTTTCGGTATATCTCACTTACAGGTACGTAACTAAGTCGTTCCGAACGAAGGAAACTTGCGTACATAGCGATATTAGCTCTGTGTGCCGAGAAGCGTTGTTCCTCAATTTCCTTGATGTGTTATGAAAATTTTCGGCAAATCTCGCTTACAGGCACGTAACTAAGTCGTTCCGAACGAAGGAAACTTGCGTACATAGCGATCTTAGCTCTGTGTGCCGAGAAGCGTTGTTCCTCAATTTCCTTGATGTGTTATATTTCCATGATGTGTTATGAAAATTTTCGGCAATCTCACTTACAGGCACGTAACTAAGTCGTTCCGAACGAAGGAAACTTGCGTACATAGCGATCTTAGCTGTGTGTGCCGAGAAGCGTTGTTCCTTAAATTCATTGATGTGTTATGAAAATTTTCGGTAAATCTCACTTACAAGCATGTAACTAAGTCGTTCCAAATGATGGAAACTTGCGTACACTTACATCTTAGCTTTGTGTGCCGAGGCGCGTTGTTCCTCAATTTCCTTGATGTGTTATGAAAATTTTCGGCAAACCTCACTTACAGGCCCGTAACTAAGTCGTTCCGAACGAAGGAAACTTGCGTACATAGCGATCTTAGCTCTGTGAGCCGAGAAGCGTTGTTCCTCTATTTCCTTGATGTGTTATGAAAATTTTCGGCAAATCTCACTTACAGGCACGTAACTAAGTCGTTCCGAACGAAGGAAACTTGCGTACATAGCGATCTTAGCTCTGTAAGCCGAGAAGCGTTGTTCCTCAATTTCCTTGATGTGTTATGAAAACTTTCGGTATATCTCACTTACAGGTACGTAACTAAGTCGTTCCGAACGAAGGAAACTTGCGTACATAGCGATCTTATCTCTGTGTGCCGAGAAGCGTTGTTCCTCAATTTCCTTGATGTGTTATGAAAATTTTCGGCAAATCGCACTTACAGGCACGTAACTAAGTCGTTCCGAACGAAGGAAACTTGCGTACATAGCGATCTTATCTCTGTGAGCCGAGAAGCGTTGTTCCTCAATTTCCTTGATGTGTTATGAAAATTTTCGGCAAATCTCACTTACAGGCACGTAACTAAGTCGGTCCGAACGAAGGAATCTTGCGTACAGAGCGATCTTAGCTCTGTGTGCCGAGAAGCGTTGTTCCTCAATTTCCTTGATGTGTTATGAAAACTTTCGGCAAATCTCGCTTACAGGCACGTAACTAAGTCGTTCCGAACGAAGGAAACTTGCGTACATAGCGATCTTAGCTCTGTGTGCCGAGAAGCGTTGTTCCTCAATTTCTTTGATATGTTATGAAAATTTTCGGTAAATCTCACTTACAGGTACGTAACTAAGTCGTTCCGAACGAAGGAAACTTGCGTACATAGCGATCTTAGCTCTGTGTGCCGAGAAGCGTTGTTCCTCAATTTCCTTGATGTGTTATGAAAATTTTCGGTATATCTCACTTACAGGTACGTATCTAAATATTTCCGAACGAAGGAAACTTGCGTACATAGCGATCTTATCTCTGTGAGCCGAGAAGCGTTGTTCCTCAATTTCCTTGATGTGTTATGAAAATTTTCGGCATATCTCACTTACAGGTACGTAACTAAGTCGTTCCGAACGAAGGAAACTTGCGTACATAGCGATCTTAGCTCTGTGTGCCGAGAAGCGTTGTTCCTCAATTTCCTTGATGTGTTATGAAAACTTTCGGTATATCTCACTTACAGGTCCGTAACTAAGTCGTTACGAACGAAGGAAACTTGCGTACATAGCGATCTTAGCTCTGTGTGCCGAGAAGCGTTGTTCCTCAATTTCCTTGATGTGTTATGAAAATTTTCGGCAAATCTCACTTACAGGCACGTAACTAAGTCGTTCCGAACGAAGGAATATTGCGTACATAGCGATCTTATCTTTGTGAGCCAAAAAGCGTTGTTCCTCAATTTCCTTGATGTGTTATGAAAATTTTCGGCAAATCTCACTTACAGGCACGTAACTAAGCCGTTCCGAACGAAGTAAACTTGCGTACTTAGCTATCTTAGCTCTGTGTGCCGAGAAGCGTTGTTCCTCAATTTCCTTGATGTGTTATGAAAATTTTCGGCAAATCTCACTTACAGGCACGTAACTAAGTCGTTCCGAACGAAGGAAACTTGCGTACATAGCGATCTTAGCTCTGTGTGCCGAGAAGCGTTGTTCCTCAATTTCCTTGATGTGTTATGAAAATTTTCGGCAAATCACACTTACAGGTACGTAACTAAGTCGTTCCGAACGAAGGAAACTTGCGTACATAGCGATCTTAGCTCTGTGTGCCGAGAAGCGTTGTTCCTCAATTTCCTTGATGTGTTATGAAAACTTTCGGCAAATCTCGATTACAGGTACGTAACTAAGTCGTTCCGAACGAAGGAAACTTGCGTACATAGCGATCTTAGCTCTGTGTGCCGAGAAGCGTTGTTCCTCCATTTCCTTGATGTGTTATGAAAATTTTCGGCAAATCTCGCTTACAGGCACGTAACTAAGTCGTTCCGAACGAAGGAAACTTGCGTACATAGCGATCTTAGCTCTGTGTGCCGAGAAGCGTTGTTCCTCAATTTCCTTGATGTGTTATGAAAATTTTCGGCAAATCTCGCTTACAGGCACGTAACTAAGTCGTTCCGAACGAAGGAAACTTGCGTACATAGCGATCTTAGCTCTGTGTGCCGAGAAGCGTTGTTCCTCAATTTCCTTGATGTGTTATGAAAAATTTTCGGCAAATCTCACTTACAGGCACGTAACTAAGTCGTTCCGAACGAAGGAAACTTGCGTACACTAGCGATCTTAGCTCTGTGTAAGCCGAGAAGCGTTGTTCCTCAATTTCCTTGATGTGTTATGAAAACTTTCGGTATATCTCACTTACAGGTACGTAACTAAGTCGTTCCGAACGAAGGAAACTTGCGTACATAGCGATCTTAGCTCTGTGTGCCGAGAAGCGTTGTTCCTCAATTTCCTTGATGTGTTATGAAAACTTTCGGTATATCTCGCTTACAGGCACGTAACTAAGTCGTTCCGAACGAAGGAAACTTGCGTACATAGCGATCTTAGCTCTGTGTGTCGAGAAGCGTTGTTCCTCAATTTCCTTGATGTGTTATGAAAACTTTCGGCAAATCTCGCTTACAGGCACGTAACTAAGTCGTTCCGAACGAAGGAAACTTGCGTACATAGCGATCTTAGCTCTGTGTGCCGAGAAGCGTTGTTCCTAAATTTCCTTGATGTGTTATGAAAACTTTCGGTATATCTCACTTACAGGTACGTAACTAAGTCGTTCCGAACGAAGGAAACTTGCGTACACTTCCATCTTAGCTTTGTGAGCCGAGAAGCGTTGTTCCTCAATTTCCTTGATGTGTTATGAAAATTTTCGGCAAATCTCACTTACAGGCACGTAACTAAGTCGTTCCGAACGAAGGAAACTTGCGTACATAGCGATCTTAGCTCTGTGTGTCGAGAAGCGTTGTTCCTCAATTTCCTTGATGTGTTATGAAAATTTTCGTCAAATCTCGCTTACAGGCACGTAATTAAGTCGTCCCGAACGAAGCAAACTTGCGTACATAGCGATCTAATCTCTGTGAATCGAGAAGCGTTGTTCCTCCATTTCCTTGATGTGTTATGAAAACTTTCGGCAAATTTCGCTTACAGGGACGTAACTAAGTCGTTCCGAACGAAGGAAACTTGCGTACACTTCCTTCTTAGCTTTGTAAGCCGAGAAGCGTTGTTCCTCAATTTTTTTGATGTGTTATGAAAACTTTCGGTATATCTCACTTACAGGTACGTAACTAAGTCGTTCCGAACGAAGGAAACTTGCGTACATAGCGATCTTAGCTCTGTGTGCCGAGAAGCGTTGTTCCTCAATTTCCTTGATGTGTTATGAAAACTTTCGGTATATCTCACTTACAGGCACGTAACTAAGTCGTTCCGAACGAAGGAAACTTGCGTACATAGCGATCTTAGCTCTGTGTGCCGAGAAGCGTTGTTCCTCAATTTCCTTGATGTGTTATGAAAATTTTCGGCAAATCTCGCTTACAGGCACGTAACTAAGTCGTTCCGAACGAAGGAAACTTGCGTACATAGCGATCTTAGCTCTGTGTGCCGAGAAGCGTTGTTCCTCAGTTTCGTTGATGTGTTATGAAAATTTCGGCAAATCTCGCTTACAGGCACGTAACTAAGTCGTTCCGAACGAAGGAAACTTGCGTACATAGCGATCTTAGCTCTGTGTGCCGAGAAGCGTTGTTCCTCAATTTCCTTGATGTGTTATGAAAACTTTTCGGCAATCTCACTTACAGGCACGTAACTAAGTCGTTCCGAACGAAGGAAACTTGCGTACATAGCGATCTTAGCTCTGTGTGCCGAGAAGCGTTGTTCCTCAATTTCCTTGATGTGTTATGAAAATTTTCGGCAAATCTCACTTACAGGCACGTAACTAAGTCGTTCCGAACGAAGGAAACTTGCGTACATAGCGATCTTAGCTCTGTGTGCCGAGAAGCGTTGTTCCTCAATTTCCTTGATGTGTTATGAAAATTTTCGGCAAATCTCGCTTACAGGCACGTAACTAAGTCGTTCCGAACGAAGGAAACTTGCGTACATAGCGATCTTAGCTCTGTGTGCCGAGAAGCGTTGTTCCTCAATTTCCTTGATGTGTTATGAAAATTTTCGGCAAATCTCGCTTACAGGCACGTAACTAAGTCGTTCCGAACGAAGGAAACTTGCGTACATAGCGATCTTAGCTCTGTGTGCCGAGAAGCGTTGTTCCTCAATTTCCTTGATGTGTTATGAAAATTTTCGGTAAATCTCACTTACAGGCACGTAACTAAGTCGTTCCGAACGAAGGAAACTTGCGTACATAGCGATCTTAGCTCTGTGTGCCGAGAAGCGTTGTTCCTCAATTTCCTTGATGTGTTATGAAAATTTTCGGCAAATCTCGCTTACAGGCACGTAACTAAGTCGTTCCGAACGAAGGAAACTTGCGTACATAGCGATCTTAGCTCTGTGTGCCGAGAAGCGTTGTTCCTCAATTTCCTTGATGTGTTATGAAAATTTTCGGCAAATCTCGCTTACAGGCACGTAACTAAGTCGTTCCGAACGAAGGAAACTTGCGTACATAGCGATCTTAGCTCTGTGTGCCGAGAAGCGTTGTTCCTCAATTTCCTTGATGTGTTATGAAAAATTTTCGGCAATCTCGCTTACAGGCACGTAACTAAGTCGTTCCGAACGAAGGAAACTTGCGTACATAGCGATCTTAGCTCTGTGTGCCGAGAAGCGTTGTTCCTCAATTTCCTTGATGTGTTATGAAAATTTTTCGGCAAATCTCGCTTACAGGCACGTAACTAAGTCGTTCCGAACGAAGGAAACTTGCGTACATAGCGATCTTAGCTCTGTGTGCCGAGAAGCGTTGTTCCTCAATTTCCTTGATGTGTTATGAAAACTTTCGGTAATCTCGCTTACAGGCACGTAACTAAGTCGTTCCGAACAAAGGAAACTTTCGTACATATCGATCTTATCTCTGTGTGCCGAGAAGAGTTGTTCCTAAATTTCCTTGATGTGTTATGAAAATTTTCGGCCTAATCTCTCTTACACGCACGTAACTAAGTCGTTTCCGAACGAAGGAAACTTGCGTACATAGCGATCTTAGCTCTGTGTGCCGAGAATCGTTGTTCCTCAATTTCCTTGATGTGTTATGAAAATTTTCGGCAAATCTCGCTTACAGGTACGTAACTAAGTCGTTCCGAACGAAGGAAACTTGCGTACATAGCGATCTTAGCTCTGTGTGCCGAGAAGCGTTGTTCCTCTATTTCATTGACATGTTATGAAAACTTTCGGCAAATCTCGCTTACAGGCACGTAACTAAGTCGTTCCGAACGAAGGAAACTTGCGTACATAGCGATCTTAGCTCTGTGAGTCGAGAAGCGTTGTTCCTCTATTTCCTTGATGTGTTATGAAAATTTTAGGCTAATCTCGCTTACAGGCACGTAACTAAGTCGTTCCGAACGAAGGAAACTTGCGTACATAGCGATCTTAGCTCTGTGTGCCGAGAAGCGTTGTTCCTCAATTTCCTTGATGTGTTATGAAAATTTTCGCGTACATAGCGATCTTAGCTCTGTGTGCCGAGAAGCGTTGTTCCTCAATTTCCTTGATGTGTTATGAAAATTTTCGGCAAATCTCGCTTACAGGCACGTAACTAAGTCGTTCCGAACGAAGGAAACTTGCGTACATAGCGATCTTAGCTCTGTGTGCCGAGAAGCGTTGTTCCTCAATTTCCTTGATGTGTTATGAAAATTTTCGGCAAATCTCGCTTACAGGCACGTAACTAAGTCGTTCCGAACGAAGGAAACTTGCGTACATAGCGATCTTAGCTCTGTGTGCCGAGAAGCGTTGTTCCTCAATTTCCTTGATGTGTTATGAAAAACTTTCGGTAAATCTCGCTTACAGGCACGTAACTAAGTCGTTCCGAACGAAGGAAACTTGCGTACATAGCGATCTTAGCTCTGTGTGCCGAGAAGCGTTGTTCCTCAATTTCCTTGATGTGTTATGAAAATTTTCGGCAAATCTCGCTTACAGGCACGTAACTAAGTCGTTCCGAACGAAGGAAACTTGCGTACATGGCGATCTTAGCTCTGTGTGCCGAGAAGCGTTGTTCCTCAATTTCCTTGATGTGTTATGAAAATTTCGGCATATCTCGCTTACAGGCACGTAACTAAGTCGTTCCGAACGAAGGAAACTTGCGTACATAGCGATCTTAGCTCTGTGGGTCGAGAAGCGTTGTTCCTCAATTTCCTTGATGTGTTATGAAAACTTTCGGTATATCTCACTTACAGGTACGTAACTAAGTCGTTCCGAACGAAGGAAACTTGCGTACATAGCGATCTTAGCTCTGTGTGCCGAGAAGCGTTGTTCCTCAATTTCCTTGATGTGTTATGAAAACTTTTCGGTATATCTCACTTACAGGCACGTAACTAAGTCGTTCCGAACGAAGGAAACTTGCGTACATAGCGATCTTAGCTCTGTGTGCCGAGAAGCGTTGTTCCTCAATATTTCCTTGATGTGTTATGAAAATTTTCGGCAAATCTCGCTTACAGGCACGTAACTAAGTCGTTCCGAACGAAGGAAACTTGCGTACATAGCGATCTTAGCTCTGTGTGCCGAGAAGCGTTGTTCCTCAATTTCCTTGATGTGTTATGAAAATTTCGGCAAATCTCGCTTACAGGCACGTAACTAAGTCGTTCCGAACGAAGGAAACTTGCGTACATAGCGATCTTAGCTCTGTGTGCCGAGAAGCGTTGTTCCTCAATTTCCTTGATGTGTTATGAAAATTTTCGGTAAATCTCACTTACAGGCACGTAACTAAGTCGTTCCGAACGAAGGAAACTTGCGTACATAGCGATCTTAGCTCTGTGTGCCGAGAAGCGTTGTTCCTCAATTTTCCTTGATGTGTTATGAAAATTTTCGGTAATCTCACTTACAGGCACGTAACTAAGTCGTTCCGAACGAAGGAAACTTGCGTACATAGCGATCTTAGCTCTGTGTGCCGAGAAGCGTTGTTCCTCAATTTCCTTGATGTGTTATGAAAATTTTCGGCAAATCTCGCTTACAGGCACGTAACTAAGTCGTTCCGAACGAAGGAAACTTGCGTACATAGCGATCTTAGCTCTGTGTGCCGAGAAGCGTTGTTCCTCAATTTCCTTGATGTGTTATGAAAACTTTCGGCAATCTCACTTACAGGTACGTAACTAAGTCGTTCCGAACGAAGGAAACTTGCGTACATAGCGATCTTAGCTCTGTGTGCCGAGAAGCGTTGTTCCTCAATTTCCTTGATGTGTTATGAAAACTTTTCGGTAAATCTCACTTACAGGCACGTAACTAAGTCGTTCCGAACGTAGGAAACTTGCGTACATAGCGATCTTAGCTCTGTGTGCCGAGAAGCGTTGTTCCTCAATTTCCTTGATGTGTTATGAAAACTTTCGGCACATCTCGATTACAGGCACGTAACTAAGTCGTTCCGAACGAAGGAAACTTGCGTACATAGCGATCTTAGCTCTGTGTGCCGAGAAGCGTTGTTCCTCAATTTCCTTGATGTGTTATGAAAATTTTCGGTAAATCTCGCTTACAGGCACGTAACTAAGTCGTTCCGAACGAAGGAAACTTGTGTACCTAGCGATCTTAGCTCTGTGTGCCGAGAAGCGTTGTTCCTCAATTTCCTTGATGTGTTATGAAAACTTTCGGTATATCTCACTTACAGGCACGTAACTAAGTCGTTCCGAACGAAGGAAACTTGCGTACATAGCGATCTTAGCTCTGTGTGCCGAGAAGCGTTGTTCCTCAATTTCCTTGATGTGTTATGAAAACTTTCGGTAATCTCACTTACAGGCACGTAACTAAGTCGTTCCGAACGAAGGAAACTTGCGTACATAGCGATCTTAGCTCTGTGTGCCGAGAAGCGTTGTTGCCCAATTTCCTTGATGTGTTATGAAAATTTTCGGTATATCTCACTTACAGGTACGTAACTAAGTCGTTCCGAACGAAGGAAACTTGCGTACATAGCGATCTTAGCTCTGTGTGCCGAGAAGCGTTGTTGCCCAATTTCCTTGATGTGTTATGAAAATTTTCGGTATATCTCACTTACAGGCACGTAACTAAGTCGTTCCGAACGAAGGAAACTTGCGTACATAGCGATCTTAGCTCTGTGTGCCGAGAAGCGTTGTACCTCAATTTCCTTGATGTGTTATGAAAATTTTCGGCAAATCTCGCTTACAGGCACGTAACTAAGTCGTTCCGAACGAAGGAAACTTGCGTACATAGCGATCTTAGCTCTGTGTGCCGAGAAGCGTTGTTCCTCAATTTCCTTGATGTGTTATGAAAATTTTCGGCAAATCTCGCTTACAGGCACGTAACTAAGTCGTTCCGAACGAAGGAAACTTGCGTACATAGCGATATTAGCTCTTTGTGCCGAGAAGCGTTGTTCCTCAATTTCCTTGATGTGTTATGAAAACTTTCGGCATATCTCACTTACAGGCACGTAACTAAGTCGTTCCGAACGAAGGAAACTTGCGTACATAGCGATCTTAGCTCTGTGTGCCGAGAAGCGTTGTTCCTCAATTTTCTTGATGTGTTATGAAAACTTTCGGTATATCTCACTTACAGGTACGTAACTAAGTCGTTCCGAACGAAGGAAACTTGCGTACATAGCGATCTTAACTCTGTGTGCCGAGAAGCGTTGTACCTCAATTTCCTTGATCTGTTATGAAAACTTTCGGTATATCTCACTTACAGATACGTAACTAAGTCGTTCCGAAAAAAGGAAATTTGCGTACATAGCGATCTTAGCTCTGTGTGCCGAGAAGCGTTGTTCCTCAATTTCCTTGATGTGTTATGAAAATTTTCGGCAAATCTCGCTTTCAGGCACAGTACGTAACTAAGTCGTTCTGAGCGAAGGAAACTTGAGTAATAGTCGATCTGTGAGGGCTGTATGGGGTAAAATGCCCCCCCGAGATATGCGTTGTTCCTCCTCATATCCTTGATGTGTTAAACTATGAAGATTTTCCGGCACAATCTAACTTAGCAGGCATCAGTAACTTAAGATACGTTGGGCCGTATACAAAGTAAGAACTGTTGGCGTAGCATAGCGATTTTTATGCCTCTGTGAGGCGTAGTGGTTAAGGCGTTTGTTGGGCCTCGAATTTCCCTTGGGGGGTTAGGGATAAATTTTCGTGGCAACTGCTGCACTTATCGGCAGGTACTTAACTAAGTATGTTGCCGCACGAAGGATAACTTGCGTACATGAGCGAGTCTTATCTGCTGTGAGTGCAGTTAGAAGGCGTTGTACCTAACTTTCTGTTGCGTTGATCTTGTTATGAAGACTTTCGGCTTTAATTTTCGACTTAGTCGAGGCAGCGTACTACTTGGAAGTCTGTTTCCCGAACGAAGGAAACTATGGCGTGATATTAGCGAGTCTATCTCTTGTTGAGGCCGAGTAAGCGTTTGTATGCCTGCATTTTCTCTTGATCTGTTTTTAAGACTTTAAAGCTGAGATCTTCACTTACAGGGCTACGTGACTATGTCGTTCTCCGAAAGGAAGGAATGCTTGCGCGGTGCTACGATGAGCGATGCTTATCTGCCGTGTAGGCCGAGGAATAGTCGTTTGCTCCTCAATTTCTCTATGATGGTGTTATGAAAAATTTTTCGGCAAATCTCCGCTTACAGGGCTCCGTAACTTGAAGTCGTTCGCTGACCGAAGAGAAAGCTTGTGGCTGTACATAGCGTATGACTCAGCTCTGTGAGTCAGAGAAAGCGTTGCTGCCTGCAATTTCCCTTGATCTGTTATGAAACTTTTCTGCTGAAGTCTCACTTTAGCATGGGCAGCGTAACGTTAGGTCGTTCCTTCGCGAAATAAAGCGTTAACACTTGCGTACATAAGTCGAATCTTAGCTCTGTGAGCCGATAATGCGTTGCTCCTTGTTCGGCGTCCATTTCCTGCTGATGTGTATTATGAAACTTTTCTGGCTAGAGATCTCTGCTTATCAGGCGCCGTAACTTAGTCCGTTCTCGAACGAAAGAAAACTTGCGTACATAGCGATCTTGCCTGTGCTGCTGAGAGAGGTTGTTTTCCCCTCATTATCTGTTGATGCTGTTAATGAGAATTTTCGGCAATATCTCATTACAGGCAACGTCTCAAAAAAAAAAAAAAAAAATTTCAGCTGATGTGTTATGGAGAATTTTGCGGCAAATCTCACTTAGCAGGCAGCGTAACTAAGGGGTGCGTATTGCGGGCATGTATGGTAAACTTGGCGTACAGCTTCCATCTTAGTTTTGTGAGGCGGCTGGCCTGAGTTAAAGCGTGTTCTCCATATTTTTGTGATGTGTTAATGAAAATTTTCGGGCAAATCTAACCTTAACAGGCACGTTACTGAACATCGTCCCGAACGAAGGAAACTTGCGTACATAGCGATCTTAGCTCTGTGTGCCGAGAAGCGTTGTTCTTCCATTTCCTTGATGTGTTATGAAAACATTCGGCAAATCTCGCTTACAGGCACGTAACTAAGTCGTTCCGAACGAAGGAAACTTGCGTACATAGCGATCTTAGCTCTATGTGCCGAGCAGCGTTGTTCCTCTATTTCCTTGTTGTTTTATGAAAATTTTCGGCAAATCTCGCTTACAGGCACGTAACTAAGTCGTTCCGAACGAAGGAAACTTGCGTACATAGCGATCTTAGATCTGTGTGCCGAGAAGCGTTGTTCCTCAATTTCCTTGATGTGTTATGAAAAAACTTTCGGCAAATCTCACTTACAGGCACGTAACTAAGTCGTTCCGAACGAAGGAAACTTGCGTACATAGCGATAGCGATCTTTCCTTGATGCTTTCGGCATATCTCACTTACAGCACGTAACTGTGTTCCGAACGAAGGAAACTTGCCATAGCGAGAAGGCGAGAAGCGTTGTTCCTCAATTTCCTTGATGTTTTATGAAACTTTTCGGCAAATCTCACTTACAGGCACGTAATTAAGTCATTCCGAACGAAGGAAACTTGCGTACATAGCGATCTTAGCTCTGTGTGCCGAGAAGCGTTGTTCCTCAATTTCCTTGATGTGTTATGAAAACTTTCGGTATATCTCACTTACAGGTACGTAACTAATTCGTTCCGAACGAAGGAGACTTGCGTACATAGCGATCTTAGCTCTGTGTGCTGAGAGGCGTTGTTCCTCAATTTCCTTGATGTGTTATGAAAACTTTCGGCAATTCTCTCTTACAGGCACGTAACTAAGTCGTTCCGAACGAAGGAAACTTGCGTACATAGCTATCTTAGCTCTGTGTGCCGAGAAGCGTTGTTCCTCAATTTCCTTGATGTGTTATGAAAATTTTCGGCAAATCTCGCTTACAGGCACGTAACTAAGTCGTTCCGAACGAAGGAAACTTGCGTACATAGCGATCTTAGCTCTGTGTGCCGAGAAGCGTTGTTCCTCAATTTCCTTGATGTGTTATGAAAATTTTCGGCAAATCTCGCTTACAGGCACGTAACTAAGTCGTTCCGAACGAAGGAAACTTGCGTACATAGCGATCTTAGCTCTGTGTGCCGAGAAGCGTTGTTCCTCAATTTCCTTGATGTGTTATGAAAAAATTTCGGCAAAATCTCGCTTACAGGCACGTAACTAAGTCGTTCCGAACGAAGGAAACTTGCGTACATAGCGATCCTTAGCTCTGTGTGCCGAGAAGCGTTGTTCCTCAATTTCCTTGATGTGTTATGAAAATTTTCGGGCAAATCTCGCTTACAGGCACGTAACTAAGTCGTTCCGAACGAAGGAAACTTGCGTACATAGCGATCTTAGCTCTGTGTGCCGAGAAGCGTTGTTCCTCAATTTCCTTGATGTTTTATGAAAATTTTCGGCAAATCTCGCTTACAGGCACGTAACTAAGTCGTTCCGAACGAAGGAAACTTGCGTACATAGCGATCTTAGCTCTGTGTACCGAGAAGCGTTCTTCCTCAATTTCCTTGATGTGTTATGAAAATTTTCGGCAAATCTCGCTTACAGGCACGTAACTAAGTCGTTCCGAACGAAGGAAACTTGCGTACATAGCGATCTTAGCTCTGTGTGCCGAGAAGCGTTGTTGTCCAATTTCCTTGATGTGTTATGAAAACTTTCGGTATATCTCACTTACAGGTACGTAACTAAGTCGTTCCGAACGAAGGAAACTTGCGTACATAGCGATCTTAGCTCTGTGTGCCGAGACGCGTTGTTCCTCAATTTCCTTGATGTGTTATGAAAACTTTCGGCAAATCTCACTTACAGGCACGTAACTAAGTCGTTCCGAACGAAGGAAAACTTGCGTACATAGCGATCTTATCTCTGTGTGCCGAGAAGCGTTGTTCCTCAATTTCCTTGATGTGTTATGAAAACTTTTCGGCAA
>CAJQTV010000745.1:0-42015 GCA_907163055.1 Formica aquilonia x Formica polyctena | reverse complement strand
ACGCAGATCGTCTCTCGCGCCCGTCAATCGAACGGTTCGAGCGATTAGAGAATTGATCGCTCCGGTAGATCTCCCCCGGCGCTCACCTCGACACTCCTCCCTCAGAAGCTCAAGACAGTCGTCGCACCGTCTCGCCCACGCGCGATACGCGTCCACCGTCGCGACATCCCGCGCGCTATTAAGAAGATCGCGCTCCTCCATCGTTTCTCGATTCATCACTCGTCGTTTAACGAACGCCAAGATCTTTTACTAATAAACCACGTCTCTTCCTCGTCGTAACACTCGATGTAGAACAAAGCTCTCGTCGCGCAGCCGCCGCACCAATTATTCGACACGTCAAAGACCTTGTAACGCGGTCAACTCGCTCGACGCTCGGATCGGCTCGTCGGTGTCCGGGTTCGAGAGGAGGGGAGACTCAAGCTTACAAGAACACAGAGTGAAGCGAAAAGATTGTTTATTTAAAGCAAGATAGATAGATACAGCAGATAGATAGTGCAGGGCCGAGTGATGTCGTGCGTGGAGCGGTGTCGCTGGTAGCAGGGTGCGGGGCGCAAAGCGGAGACGCAAAGCGATGGGCGCAAAGCGGCGAGAAGCGCAAGACAGATGCGGCGTGCAGTCGTCAACGGTTTTATTTACACGCGACTACGGCGCGGTTACAACTAGCGGACAGGCTTACGACTAGCGGGCTTAGTACTACGGCGCGGTTAGAACTAGCGGACTTATTACTAACATGTCTTATTTCTAGCAGGCTTAGTGCCACGGCGCGGTTATTACTAGCGGGCTTATTACTATCAGGTCTTATTATTACGGCGCGGTTATAGCTAGCGGACTTATCACTAACCGGTCTTATTACTAGCAGGCTTAAGACTAGCAGGCTTATTACTACCGCGATTATAACTATCGGACTTATCTCTATCATGCGGCGAATATCTACAGCGCGGTATGTACATGCACTTACGAGCTAATGTCAGGTTAGGTGGCTAGATATTGCGTGCAGGGCCAAGTGTCACGTCGGGGCCTGCCTTGGCAAAGGAAACCGGCGAAACCCGATAGAGTTGAGCGAAACCTCAGCCCGGACAGGTGGTAGGAGCCGGCGAAACCCGACAGGGCTAAGCGAAACCTTAGCCCGAGGAGTGGTGACAGGAGTCGGCGAAAACCGACAGGGCTGAGCGAAACTTCAGCCCGAAGGTAGAGAAAGCCGGCAAAACCCGGCAGAGCCAAGCAAAACTTTAGCCCCGAGAGGTAGTAGGTACTGGTCAGGCTGGTGTCAGGAGTCGGATCGCAGGATGGGATCTGGTCCCGATGTCTCGGCCGGCCGAGCTTATATACTCGGCCGGTGCCACCACTATGCGTTGTCGGTCCGGCGGTGAGGTCGGTTCCGCGTGGGGAGGCCGCGAGAGAGCTAGCGTTTTTGGAGTGAGCGAGACGGCGCGTGCGGTGTACGAGCGAGTGAGATAGCGCGTGCGGTATACGTGCGAGTGAGATACCGCGTGCGGTATACGTACGAGTGAAATAGCGCGTGCGGTGTACGTGCAAGCGGGATAGGTAGAGCGGGGTAAAGTAAGCGAGCCAGGTGTATCTATATATATATTTTTACGGCTGGTTAGATACAATGGCCGTAGTAACGGCCCCGCCGTTACAACCTATGAGATCGCAAGCGGGTACTATCTCGCTGTACACCGATTTTTTCACGTGCGTCGATACGCTTCTCACGAAACTCGATTTATGCGTGCAATCCACGCAATATCTCTCGTCCTCCTCGAAATAATTTCCGTTTTTGAATCGGCAACCGAATTTATAGAAGCAATGCACGACGTGATTCACCTCCCATGAAAATCTCGGAACTCCGTATCGCCGTTTCCAATTGCGATAAAGCAGATAGCCGTCGGCTCCGACATTCGAGAAAGGCTTATCGAATCGCGCCTCGCTCGCCTCTCGCACGAACTCTTCCGCAAAGCCGATCTTTTCTCTACAGTACAGACAGTCCTCTATATAACATTCGCGTAGTTCCTTCTTCAAACAATTCGGTATTTCCAAATTCTGTATATCCTCGATACTTCTAATTCGAATATTCACCACTCTTCCGGCTAATCTTGTTAAAGCGCTCGGTACGCGCTTCATCGCGCCGCGAATATTCTTGAACGTACTAATACTTCGAGATCGTCGCGGCATCCTTTTATAACGGGGAAAAATAGCGAGGACGCGCCCCGATTAACCGAGCCGGATACTCGATCTCGGACGCGTCTCGTCACCGGACACGCATCGTCGCCGGGAAACGAAAAAAACGCCCCGAAACGCGATAAGCGCGCTCGTATCGCCGCTAACCGTTCCTCTCTTCGTTCGACCGCCCTCCGACGATACTCCGTCTCCCTCGACGCCGGATACCCGGCGTCCGCTCGCGGATCGCGCGCTAGAAGCGACGCGCGTCCCTAAAGAATCGCGATAGCGGATCGCACGCTGGAAGCGGCGCGAGGCGTCGCCGTCGCCCCCCCCCCCCCTAAGGATCGATTCGCGCCAAGGTCGAGTCGCGCCGGAGAGAAACCGCGACCTCGATCGAGTCGAGCGTCATCTCCCGGACGATCTCGTCGACTCCGTTGGATCTAGTAAGGTCGGTTCCAGCCCATTTTCCATGAGCGCGAGAGAGAAGTCCGTGAGAGAGAAGAGGACGGAGATATGCCAAGAAAGAGATAGATGACCGAGGTGGTGATGTGGCGGCCGGGGGGTAGAGCAGGGGGGTACGTAGGGCTAGTCGAGAACCGCGACCCCCAATCGAGCCGAGCGCCATCTCCCGGGCAATCTCGGCGACTCGTACCCGCTCCCTCCCGTGACGTCACGCGCTCCCCCGACCACGCCATCCTCTCGCCCCGCCTTTTCCCCGGCCGCGCTTCCCGTCTCGCCCTACGTACCCCCCCTGCTCTCCCCCCGGTCCGCACTTCCCCCCGCGGTCATCAATCTATCTCTTTCTAGGCATATCTCCGTCCTCTTCTCTCTCACGGATTTCTCTCTCGCACTCATGGGAAAAATGGGCTAGAACCGCCCTTACTATCCTACTATTATTAATAGTAATTTTATCAATAATGTTAGTTTCATTATCAAGATGAATAAAATTATATTTTAATTAATCAACAATCATGATACGTGATTATTTAGAGACAAAGTATGCGTGTCAAATATGCCCCGATAAATTTGTGTCAAGGCATTCCTCTATTCTCGATCATATAACAATTACTAAAACTTTAAAGATTATTGTAAATATAATGCCAACAAATTATGTATCTATTGTAAGAAGAAAGTCGAAAGATGTACTTATATTATAATACATTTATTATATATATTTATTATACAGGGTGAGTTTTTTAACTTGAAACTGTAAAATATCTCGGAAAGTAAGCTTTATCGAAAAAAATGTTTCAAACAAAAGTTGTAGGATTCGGAGGGGGCCACATGATAAAAATATGGATTTGACCTTGAGTGACCTTTTCAAGGTGAGATCAATGTGATCGGCGTTTTCTTAAATGGAATCCCCCTTTTTTTATTACATATTCTTGTAGCTTATCTCGAGAGCTTTTCAAAACACTATAATAAAGTATTTTTTCATTAAGTACTTTTTGAGTTATTTTATATCTTAATCTGACATATTTTGATATAAAAGATAAAATATCTCGTAAAATATTTAATTTTCGATAATCTTACCGTAATACTTTTATGTACAGAATAATGAGACAAATCAATCAGTATAAAAAAAAATAATTGTTTTTAAGAAAAAGTATGTAATTATTTACAATGTATTTTTTTAAACAATTATTTGTTTTTTTATACCAATTGATTTGTCTTATTATTCTGTACATAAAAGTATTACGGTAAGATTATCGAAAACTAAATATTTTACGAGATATTTTATTTTTTATATCAAAATATGTTAGATTAAGATATAAAATAACTCAAAAAGTACTTAATGAAAAAATACTTTATTATAGTGTTTTGAAAAGCTCTCGAGATAAGCTACAAGAGTATGTAATAAAAAAGGGGGGTTCCATTTAAGAAAACTTCGATCACATTGATCTCACCTTGAAAAGGTCACTCAAGGTCAAATCCATATTTTTATCATGTGGCCCCCTCCGAACCCTACAACTTTTGTTTGAAACATTTTTTTCGATAAAGCTTACTTTCCGAGATATTTTACAGTTTCAAGTTAAAAAACTCACCCTGTATATTAACGGGAGACGCTATCGCGTTTTTTTTTTGCTATACAGGCTGTTTCATAATTCCCCTTCATGAGTTATTTTATACTGCACAGAAAGAATGTGGCACATTACATAAATTATGAAAAATTATTATTTAATATATTATTAATTTTATTTTAATATTTATAACATACATGCGTGCGTAAGTATTTATGCGTGCATGTGTGCGCGCGTACGTATGTGTGCGTATATGCGTGTGTGCGTTGCGTGTGTGCGCGAATTATATGTGTGCGCGAATTGTATGTGTGCGCGTGTGTATGTATGTGTGCGTGCGTATACATATCAATGAATCTGGAACAATATGGCGTCTTGCGAACAAAGCGACATACGCCTAGCGGTGTATCAGTGAACCTGGAAAACCGCCTAGCAGCATAGCCTAGCGGCGTATCAGTGAACCTGGACAAACATGGAGTCTCGAAAAATGACACATTTTTGGCCAAAAAATTCATATGAAATATCGAGATCTGTACATCAAGTGCATCTACCAATGTCATTTTGATATTATTATATTCGGAAAAATTTTAGTTTTCAGCATCTGTAGAGGACAGATGTGTTTTCGCTTTCTCTGTTTACGGCTGTCTTGGTTTTGTTTCTTTTCTCTTTCGGAAACGCTATTATTTTATTTTTGATTTATCATGGATGGAAGAAAAATTTGTCTGGGGTGTGGCACGGTCGTGGTCAAGCCTGTGTTATGCGCTTACTGCAATGCAGCATCCCATCCAGGCTGTATCTCTCGCACGAGCCACTCTCATAAAAATGGTCAGTTCACGGACTGTCGAAATTCGACCACCGCATCTCAAAGTGTTGATGCAAATGCAGCTCTCCTAACTACCATCAAGGAAATGATACGAGCTGAATTTACTGATTTTCGAAGAGAAATGAGAGAACTCTATCGAGCGGACATGGGCAAGATTAGGAACGATATTCAATCCCTGTCTAATAGAATAGACCAGCTGGAGAACTTGTGGGTCAAATCTCAACCGCCAGTTTCTTCTCTACCGCTTGAGGAAGATATTATCGGTGAACTGGAGGACAGAGAGAGAAGATCGACTAATCTTATTCTTTATAATCTGGAAGAGTCGGAGGATGAAAACTGCGGTGATGCCGATTTTGCGGGGGACACCCTCAAAATAATTCTACCAGACAAAACTCTCAACATAAAAACCACGAGGCTGGGTAAAAAAACAGCAAGGTCACTCGAGACCATTACGAGCTTCCTTATCTAACAAACAAGATGTCATGACTATTTTGAGGAATAAATCTCGATATGTTGGTCCTGTAAAAATTTTTCAGGATCGAACATTGAAGCAGAGAAAGCATTTCAAGGAACTGCAGTCTCAGTTAAAGATTTCGAAGGATGCGGGCGAGACAAATAAAACTATAAGATACAAAAATGGTGTGCCTAGTATTGTTAGCATAAATCGTAAATCTCCAGCAAAAAACTAATTCGCTCCCCTTTAGTTTATTATCAGAATGTGCGTGGTTTAAGAACGAAATTATGTGACTTCCGATGTACGCTGTCCTCCGTTTCAGAGTATTATGATGTTATTATCTCAGTAGAGACGTGGTTAAATGACAGTATTATGGATAGCGAATTAGGCTTAGAAAATTTTAATGTTTTCCGTCTAGATAGAAATTGTGATAATAGCGATTATCTGCGTGGAGGTGGCGTATTGATTGCGGTTCGAAATTGTTTATTTTGTCGTACTTTGAATGTAACGGCGGCGTGTGTTGAGCAACTTTTCGTTGACATTCGGTTGGATCATAAACACATAATTATCGGCACTGTTTACTTGCCCCCAGCCTCGGATCTTTCTGTTTATGAGTCACACTGTCTCTCCGTTGAAGAAATAATAGCTATGTCACCTAATGCTGATTTTCTAATGGTCGGTGATTATAACTTGCCCCATACATATTGGCATAATAATGAAGGTTATTTGTTATACAATATGGATCGGTGTTGCCATGTGGTGGAGCGTGCTAATACTATTATGCATTTTTTTAATGAATTTAATCTGTATCAGCATAATAATATTCTCAATGTGAATCATAACACATTAGATCTTGTGTTCTCCACGCTGCGTGACGTCTCGGTGTTACCGGCATCCGAGCCATTATGTGAGTGCGACCAATATCATCCAGCCGTTGTTGTATCATTGCCGATGTCAATTCGATCATCTTCACCACCAATTTTTGAGTATAAATGGAATTTTAGGCATGCTAACTATACAGCCATAAATAACTATTTGGGCGGTATTTGTTGGGATGATGAACTGAGTCATCTTGACATAAACCATGCGATTGATTTTTTATATAAACATTTAAATCATGCGATTTCCGCTTATGTTCCACGGTATACAGTGCGTAAATCCTCTTATCCTGCGTGGTTTTTTCGTAAATTAATGTCTCTCATGAAAGCCAAGAAAACAGCTCATTACCGTTTTAAATGTACAAATCAGTTTTCTGATTATCTTGTTTTCTCACATCTGAGAGCTCAATGTAAATATCTCGCTACTAGATGCTTTAAAGATTACGTGCGGAAATCGGAATGCGCTATCTCGGATAATATAAAAATCTTTTGGAATTTTATAAGTTCTATGAGGTCTTCTGATGCATCGCAATTGCATATTTGTCACAATGATTTCTATATTGAGGATAGCACATCCATCGCTAATTGCTTCGCGGATTATTTCAAATCTGTTTATTCTGTCACGGACGGGCAAGGTAGAGACGTAGTATATGAGCAGGATCTTAATGTATTAAATATGGATGTTACTATTGGTGATATTTTCGAGTGCATTAACTCCTTACAGATGAACTCTAGTCCTGGAGTCGATGGCATCCCTCCAGTATTTTTGGGGTCTTGCAAATATATTATGTCCAGAGTACTCTGGCTAATTTTTAATAAATCCTTATCTTGCGGTGTTTTTCCGGAGCTCTGGAAACTCTCTATTGTGACACCTATATTTAAAAGGGGTGACAAGACTCTAGTTTCCAATTACAGCCCCATAAGTAAACAGAATCTTATGCCAAAAATATTTGAAAACATTGTTGCAAGTAAACTCTCATTCTTGTTCAAAAATATAATAATCGATGAACAGCATGGCTTTGGGGCTGGTCGTTCCGTAGTTTCAAATCTTCTTTTATATCAAGACTTTATTAATTCAGCTATTGAGGGGGGATCCCAGGTAGATGCTGTATATACTGACTTTAAAAAAGCTTTCGACAGTGTTGATCACACTCTATTATTGTGTAAATTACGTGCATTTGGTATTGACGGAAGCATGTTAAAGTGGTTATCGAGCTTTATTACGAACAAATCACAGGTTGTGAAATTTAAGAACTGTTTCTCCAGAATCATAAATGCTACCTCGAGCGTACCTCAGGGATCGCATTTGGGTCCGCTTTTATTTAATATATTTATAAATGATATTAAAGAAGTCTTTACGCATTGTAAATTTTTACTATATGCGGATGATCTGAAAGTCTTTTGTCGGATCGACAGATCTGATGAAGCGGATCTTATGCAGCTAGATCTTTCTCGTCTAGGTTCTTGGAGTAATATAAATAATCTACACTTTAATTTATCCAAATGCAGCGTGATTCATTTTAGTCGGAAAAGAAAGTCATATATACAGAATTATTTGTTAGATGGGAGTCCTCTCTCGGTTACCGATACTATTCGTGACTTAGGCGTAATATTTTGTGCTGATTTGTCTTTTGCAAATCATATTCAAGCTGTCACCAGTCGTGCGTTTAAGAAACTCGGATTTGTTATGTGATCTTGTAAATATTTTAATAACATTAACACGATAAGATTATTATTCTGCGCGTTAGTTAGACCACAGTTAGAATATGCCGCTACTGTTTGGGCCCCGTACCAAATCAAAAATTGCGCAATGATTGAGAAGATCCAACACCGCTTTCTCCGTAGAGTCAGCTTTCTTACAGAGAATTCAATGTATTATTCCGATCATACATATGATTTTATGCTAAATAAGCTTAAGCTAGTAACATTGGAAAACAGAAAGGGATATTTGGATATGCTGTTTTTGTATAAGTTAATTAATGGGCACATTATTTGCCCGGAATTACTGGATCGCATAAAGTTGCACATTCCAGCCAGGCCTCTTAGAAAAAACTTTATTTTTAATGAGGAAGTGCATCGTACTTCCTACGGCAAATTCAAACCCCTAAATCGGCTAAATTTACTGGCTAACGAACTCTCCGATAGCGTGGACTTTTTCCAAACATCTCTAAACTCTTTTAAGCGATCATTGTTTCTTTGCTTTCGGTAGATATCTTATTTTTAATTTTAGTTTTATTTTTATTTTTATTTTTCTTTGTTGTAACTTGTTATGTTTGTGTTCTTTATTCCTAGCATCCTATTTCTGTGTTCTGTTGATGTTGAAATTATTATTTACATTTCTTTTTTGTACTAAAGAGACCTTTCTCCCGTTTATATACAGGGTGGTCCTCGTAACGGTCTCCACGATTTTTAAGGCACTTACAATAATCTGACATAAAAAAGTCATAAACAGAAATTTATCAGTTTCTAACCGGCAACAAATTGCAATAATAAAAATTGACCAAACATTTTTTTTTCCATAAAAAAGCAAGGTCACCTTCAATTTTTTAAATGGAACTGCCTACTTTTTATTGCATATTTTTGTAGCTTATCTCGAGAGCTTTTCAAAACACTATAATAAAGTATATTTTCATTAAGTACTTTTTGAGTTATTTTATATCTTAATCTGACATATTTTGATATAAAAAATAAAATATCTCGTAAAATATTTAGTTTTCGATAATCTTACCGTAATACTTTTATGTTACAGAATAATGAGACAAATCAATTAGTGTAAATAAAAAAAAAATAATTGTTTTAAAAAATAAATTTTAAATAATTACATACTTTTTCTTAAAAAAAATTTTTTTTTTATACTAATTGATTTGTCCCATTATTCTGAACATAAAAGTATTACGGTAAGATTATCGAAAACTAAATATTTTACGAGATATTTTAATTTTTATATCAAAATATGTCAGATTAAAATATAAAATAACTCAAAAAGTACTTAATGAAAAAATACTTTATTATAGTGTTTTGAAAAGCTTTCGAGATAAGCTACAAAAATGTGCAATAAAAAGTAGGCAGTTCCATTTAAAAAATTGAAGGTGACCTTGCTTTTTTATGGAAAAAAAAAAATGTTTGGTCAATTTTTATTATTGCAATTTGTTGCCGGTTAGAAACTGATAAATTTCTGTTTATGACTTTTTTATGTCAGATTATTGTAAGTGCCTTAAAAATCGTGGCGACCGTTACGAGGACCACCCTGTATATAAATAAATAAAAAATAAATAAAAAATCCATGTTCTCGATTGATATGTTCATCTCTCGAAAAAATTTTCCGACATACGAGATATTTCAAATTTATTTTCTAAAATTTTCAAAAAACGTTCTCACTCCGGTAAATGATACGCACTAGCGTCTGTTACAGTGAACGAAAAGGCGACGAAAGATATACTTAGAGAGACGCTACCGCGTCTCTTGATAATGTAAGGTTATAAGAGTACTTATCGCGGAATAATTCTAGTACAATAAAAATATCGCGGAATAATTCTAGTACAATAAAATAGTATCAAAAACACCGAATATCTACAAAACGGATAGACAAACCAATTTTTTGAGGGTGAGTAGGAGGTCGTAGGAGATGCCAGAATTCACAAAGTTCCAACAAAAGTTCCCTGTACGTCGGCGGCCATCTTCAAAATAGGGATAAGTTTAAATATCTCGGCTCCTATTGGTCGAATTTTTTTCCATTTTTTTTAGTTTTATAGGGAAAAATATTTGCTACAACTTTTGTTTAAAAAATTTTTTAATAGCTGTCAAGGAAAAAAGGTTACAACCAAAAAAGTGCCGTCAATTAGGGGTTGAACATTTTTATTGACAATTATATTGCCCCCTGTTGGTTTTATCAAAAAAAATGTTCAAATAAAACTTGTGGAGGACTGAATTCTCTATCCGTGTTGCAGTGCGGACTGAATTCGTATATCCGCTTTTGCGATGACTCAACAAATACCAGAGAGAGGGCGCCAAAGTTGAGTGTGTCAGCAAGACTGTACCCAAAAGAAGACTTTCTTTGCGAACTGTGTTTTCGGTTGAATTCTGGACAATAGACAACAGAGTAGGCTTGCGTAGCAGGGGATCGTAAACCGGTTTTTGCGGGACCAGATGCTTTTGTGTGCTCCGTCGACAGTCGTGTTATTTTCGGTCAGTCGTGAACTGTATTTCGAGCGTTTCGGAGTGAAATTTCACGAAAATGAGCGAGTGTTTTATTTGTGGGAAAGCGCTGAGCGACGGCGAAATTACTGTCGCTCAAAAAAGAGGTGTGCAAACTTTACATTTGTTTGCTATTAAGAGGGGCGACGAGGAACATGCGCGCATGCTGGAGAACGTCGACAACATCACAGTGCACGTGCCCTGTCGAAAAGCATACATCAACGAGAGAATGGCTGCAGCGGCTATTCGTCGTCGGAGCAACTGTGCTGTCTCGACCTCAGGATCATCTCCATCTTCTCCGTCATCATCGCAATCTTCGAACCATCCACCGGCATTCGATTTTGAAAAACGTTGCCTTTTCTGCGCCGAAGTAATTGATGAGGTATTTATAAAACAGCAAAAATCATTGCCCGTTGACAAACGAAGAAAAATTTGTGAAGTGAAGAGTAATTCCATACGAGATACAATTTTCAAGCATTTGAATGATCGTAAAGATGATTTTGCCCGGGGCGTAATGAACCGTATCCGTCCGATTCCGGATCTGACTGTGGTTAAAGCGCGATATCACCACGATTGCTGCCATCGTTTTACCTTTCCGGTCAAAGAAAAAAAAACAAGTCGAATGATATTAATACAGCTATGGAGTGTATTTACTCTTTTCTTGCGGAAAATTCAGAGAAATGCCAATTTACGATCAGTGAATTGATGAGCCAAATCGAAGGAGATTATCACCCAGATTCTCGTACGGTTAAAGCGCGATTGAAGCAAAAATACGAAGATGATATATTGATTTTCGAAATGAACCGGCGCGAGTCTGTCGTTTGCTTTCGGAATACTGGTCATAAGTTGCTCGTCGAAGACTGGTATCAAAATAAAAATCCAAATCCAGAAGATGAAAAATTGCGCGTAATTAGAGAAGCTGCTGCCATTATTGTTGAAGATGTACGTTCACGGGTTTATGATACAAAAAATTTTCCCCCTCCAGATAAATTGATGGAAAATGCTGATGACGCTGTTCCTGAAACTCTTCGTGTTCTTCTTTCAGAAATGATTGAAAAAAAAGAAACGGGGTGACTCCAAGACGTGGCAAAGAAAGTGCACATCGATCGCACATTCAATTATATCTGCCATTTGTCCTCGATCTTTTGTTTCATCGATACTTCTTGGAGTCGGTGCCTTTTTGTACAAAAAATTCGCCTCTCTTTGATCGACATTCTATCGTCGTTGGATTTTTCATCTTCTTACAGCGAAATTTGCGTGTTCGAAGCAGCTTGTGTCACACGTCCCCCGCGCGAACCTTTGCCATCTGCCTTCTCTCAGCTCGTGTTTAATAACGCAGATTTTAATATCAATACCCTTGATGGATATGGCACTTTTCATGTGATGGGCGGAATTCATTGCTTAACCCCTTTCAACGCCATCAAACCTGACACTGCGATGGAACATACCTTCAGTAAAAAGAATTACGCTCCTATTGAAGATTCCGGAGTAATTGCAATAGCTACATACGGGACAGCAAAATCTCAAGGTCTTCAAACGCTGAAAGTTGCCGATGTGATGAGCGCTTGTGGGAATGAGCAAGTCATTATGCCAACGTCGACCGACATGGTATGGTTGTACGGAAAATGGGCCAACGTTGATAATGTTCCCGGTTGGAACGGTTTCATGGAAAACGTCACTGCTAATCGTCCTTATGAGAAATCAAAAATAATTTGTCTCCCTTTTATTACTGGTATTCCTTCCGACTATGACACCATATTTACGTCGCTCCTCGAAGCCGCTCGTTTAGGTCGCTCCTGTGGTCAGAAAACGATTTTTGTAACATTCGACCAGCCGTTATATTGGAAGGCGCGCGACATTGTTGCTTGTGCTGATGAATCCGAGCTCGGTAATGTCATCGTCAGACTTGGCGGATTCCATCTCCTGATGTCCTACCTTGGCGCGATAGGTACGATAATAGCCGGCAGTGGACTCGATGCTGCATTGAAAACTATTTATGCAGAGAATAGCGTTCAGAAAATGTTAGACGGTCACGCATACTGCAGAGCAGTTCGTGCTCATATGTTAGTCCATTTGTGTTTGTCAAAAATCGTTATGGATGCGGCTGAATTCACAGACGAGGAACGGAATGAAATTGATTTGTTGCTGACCGACATAGATCAAAGTGTCATCCTGGACGGCGTTGACAACGCGTATGTCCAACGTATTTGCGCAGAATTCAACAAACAGCTGACACTAATGGAACAAAAGAGCCCTACCGCGAAGCTGTGGATTCAATACTTCCGGATGGTTACATTGATGAAACAGTTTATTGAGGCTGAGCGTTCCGGCAACTGGACTCTTTATTTAAACACAATTCTAAAAATGATTCCTTTCTTTCACGCTAGCGGTCACTTTCTCTACGCGAAGAGCGCTCATCTGTATCTGCAGGATATGGAGTGTTTAGAGGAAAAAATGTCTGCACATGAATTTCATAAATTTACTGCCTATGGCTGTTTTACAATCCGACGATCTGACAAATTTTTGTGTGGGATCATGACAGACATGACAATTGAGCAAACGTTTATGCGCTTGTTTAAGGTTAAAGGTGGATTGACCCAGGACGGTAGAATGAACGACACTTCGCAGAGAAAATGGACCACAGGAGCCACTTACATGCAGGATGTTTGCCAAGAAGTAGAAGAATTCGCTGGGATTATTACAGGAACAAGTGAACAGCATATAGATTAAAGGCAAAGTCGAGTTGCACGCGATATAATAGCGATGCTGAAAAAACTTTCAATTTGGTTCGCTGCTCATGACCCCTTTCCGGAGACTAGAAATCTTATGTCCATTAGCACAGGAGTTGTTGGATCTGAAATGATTAATTGCCATCGCGCCTTCGAAATTGGGATGGAAATGACGAAGAAAATAAACGGTTCTACCTACGATTCGTTGTCCTTCAAACGAAAGGATAAAGTCCTGGTCTTGGCTGCAATGAACAGTAGCTTGAAAATCCATTCCGTTTCCGTAGCTATTAATCCTTTGCTGCTTTTTCAAAGAATTTTTCTGTCGAAGCGAAGTGACGAAGACCTTAAAAATTTTCTCAGTTACGAACTCTCGCCGTTTACCCTTTCTCTGTTTAGTGAGGAAGGAATGAGGAAAGGAACGAAATCATCATTCTACACATCGTTTGCGCTACTGTCAGACACCCCTCAATTCGGGACGAAGCGACTCAATGTGATAGACGGGGGTTTCCTATTGTACAGGGTTATTTGGGACAGCCATTCGAACTTTGGGACAACATGCAAAAAATATGTTACCTACGTGCGTCGCCATTTTGCCAAAGACATCGTCGTCGTTTTCGATGGTTATGCAGAAGATCCACAGTTTGCAGACACCAAAGAGTCGGAGCGTCTTCGGCGAGCAAGGAAACAACAATCTTTGGACTGTCGTAACTCGAAATCGAATAACGTAATTACGACCTATAAAAGTAAAAAAGGAGCACAGTGCAAATTCAGCACTTCGTAAGCTGTTGCGCGCGCTCCCAAAACCGCGATTAAATGCAAGATATGCAATTCGTTGCAATATGCAATTAAGACATCGCGACCTAGTACCGAAAAATCACCTACTTTCGGACCATAAAAAGAGAGATAACGAGTACCTCGGGGCCGTATTCCGAAACTAAGTGGTGACGCGTATACTTGAAGAAACTGTGAGATTCTGTAAACGCCGACATTGTTACATCGCCGAAGCATCACCAAACCGAACTCTACGATACGTAAGCTGTACAAATAAATCCTTTTTGCACGGAGTCTCTGCCTCGTGTTTCTCGACACTCGGAGTCCCAACTCCTAAGACGAACCGAACCCTTGGATCATCCCCAAAATTCCCGTTGTACCCGGAGAGGCACAACAGGACATAATTTTTGACGAAAATATAGTACCTACAGTATCCCAAGAAAAATTTCTGAGTAACGGGAAGAACAAAGCGCGCTTCATTAACATGCTAACGAAATATTTACAGTTATCCGATGTTACCGTTGAACAAGCGTTCGAGGACGCGGACACACTAATTGTTAAAACTGCAATAGAAAATATATCTTTGTACGAGTCCGTCACAATTATTGGTGAAGATATTGACCTTCTCGTTCTGCTCACTGGTCTAGGACAGGAAACTCCTAACGTATTTCTCCGTAAACCCGGAAAAGGAAGAACTCAGAAGGCCCTATACTCGGCAAAAAGTTTCAAACATGTTTCTGTAATCGATCACATCTTTCTTCTTCACGCGTTCACAGGATGTGATATTACTTCAACAATTTACAATATTGGCAAAACGAAATTAATCAACATTCTCGAGAAAAACGATAGACTTCGAGAAGTTCTTTACATGTTCAAGAAAACGAAACTCGATATCGACGTCTTGACAGCAGCAGGAGAAAAAATATTTTTCTTGTTGTTTGGTGGGACCGGAGAAGTGTCGCTTAATTCCCTACGATATAAGCAATTCGTTAAATCAGTGACAAAAATAAAATTCAATCTTTCCTCCTTGCCTCTTACCGCAGCGGCTGCACGGCAGCATACATTCCGCGCATACCATCAAGTGCAAACCTGGCTTGACATCCACCAGGATCCAGAGGAATGGGGCTGGCGACGAACTCCACTAGGACTAGAACCAATCATGACCACCCAGGATCCAGCGCCTTCCGCGGTCCTGAAATCGATATCGTGCAAATGCAAAAGAAAATGTGGAACAGCCTGTGGTTGTCGCAAAGCTGGGCTTAAATGCTTGGTAATATGCGAACATTGCAGCGGGGAATCATGCACAAACATTGCACAATTGCAGCAAGTACTCGAAGACGACGACGACTGCGACGATTTCGAATTTCCCCTGGTTAACTTCAACGAAGGTACTACCAACGATTCCGAAAGTGAGAAAGTCGTCACCGAAGAGAGTCGAGATATCAATGACGATGACATCGATGAAACAAATATGCCTGGCCCATCGACAAAAAAGCAAAGACTTGCATAAATTGTTATCACAATGTCATAGAACGAAAGGCACTTTCTCGGGCCCGTGGATTATACCTACTGGGGATACCATGTAAAAAAAAATGCGCCTGAAACTATACTTCAGTGGTGGTGCGGAAAAGAGTTTTAATGTACGACAATTCACAATAAAACCGCGAATTTTCCCCACGAAAAATAGCATTTACTAGACACAGTCAACTTCGGCGCCCTCTATCTCTGGTATTTTTTGAGTCACCGCAAAAGCGGATATACGAAAATTGTAGAGAATTGTGTCCTCTACAAGTTTTATTTGAATATTTTTTTGATAAAATCAACAGGGGGCAATATAATTGTCAATAAAAATGTTCAACCCCTAATTGACGGTACTTTTTTTCCTTGACAGCTATTAAAAAATTTGGTAAATATAGCGAATATGGGACCCAGCTCCAATGACCTTGACCTTGACATATGTTATCAAGAACATAATTCTGAGTAACTTTTTTTTCTAATTTAATCGTCGCTCGTTGCTTATTAAAAAGTTATTAACAAACAAAAATTTGGGTAAATATAGCGAATAGGGGACCCAGCCCTAATGACCTTGACCTTGACATATGTTATCAAGGACATAATTCTGAGTAACTTTTTCTTCTAATTTAATCGTCGCTCGTTGCTTATAAAAAGTTATTAACAAACAAAAATTTGTAAATATCAAAATTTATACATAGTCTGACAATGAGAAACTGGATATTTAAGTTAGTTTACAGAAAATAGTCCTACGTATACTACACAAATAAACTGAAATAAACACAAGTTTTTACATATATAGGGTGTTCAAAAATAAAATATAAGGGTAAATATAGCGAATAGGGGACCCAGCCCCAATGACCTTGACCTTGACAACATATGTCAAGGTCAAGGTCATTGGGGCTGGGTCCCCTATTCGCTATATTTACCAAAAATTTTTCAAACAAAAGTTGTAGCAAATATTTTTTCCAATAAAACTAAAAAAAAGGAAAAAGTTCGACCAATAGGAGCCGAAATATCCAAACTTACTCCTATTTTGAAGATGGCCGCCGACGCACAGGGAAATTTTGTTGGAACTTTGTGAATTCGGGCATCTCCTATGATATTCTACTCACCCTCAAAAAATTGGCTTGTCTATCCGTTTTGCCATTTTCAGATACTACTTTACTATTCAATGAAGAGACGAAAAGTGATAAGAGTATCGCGGAATAATGCAACAACGAAGAGAAATGATAAAGTGAAAAGAGATCATTAACGCGGAATAGTGCAAGGAAGGGAACAGATTTCTTTTAATCGATGTCATATTGAGCAAAGTTAGGTTACATTAGTGAAACTGAGCGAATGCTTACACAGGAGTGAATCTGTGCATTGTTAATTAATATACAGGGTGGTCCATTTTAAAAGAGCCAGTCAAATATCTCGAAAAATATGGAAGATACGGAAAAACGTTTCAGACAAAAGTTGTTTGGTTCAAAGGGGGACATAAGATGGTGCCATTGATGTGACCTTGGATAGTCATTTGAAGGTCACATGAAGGTCACTTTCAATTTCTTAAATGGAAACCCCCATTTTTCATTGCACATTCTGATAACTTATGTCGGAGCTTTCCAAAACACTATAGTAAAGTATTTTTTTATTAAGTACTTTTTGAGTAATTTTATATTTTAACCTGACATATTTTGATATAAAAATTAAAATATCTCGTAAAATATTTAGTTTTTGACAATCTTACCGTAATACTTTTATGTACAGAATAATGAGACAAATCAATTAATGTAAAGAAAAAAAACAAATAATTGTTTAAAAAAATACATTATAAATACATTATAAATAATTACATACTTTTTCTTAAAAACAATTATTTTTTTTACTAATTGATTTGTCTCATTATTCTGTACATAAAAGTATTACAGTAAGATTATCGAGAACTAAATATTTTACGAGATATTTTATTTTTTCTATCAAAATATGTCAGATTAAAATATAAAATAACTCAAAAAGTACTTAATGAAAAAATACTTTATTATAGTGCTTTGGAAAGGTCTTGACATAAGCTATAAGAATATGCAATAAAAAATAGGGGTTTCCATTTAAGAAATTGAAAGTGACCTTCATGTGACCTTCAAATGACTATCCAAGGTCACATCAATGGCACCATCTTATGTCCCCCTTCGAACCAAACAACTTTTGTCTGAAACGTTTTTCCGTATCTTCCATATTTTTCGAGATATTTGACTGGCTCTTTTAAAATGGACCACCCTGTATATAACATATAACATATTTGTGATAAATACATTGTTGGAAAAAGATTATGGAAATATCGAAGGAATATTTGGAGATTTTGGCTGGCCATGTTTTCGATAAGCTGGTAATTATACGCGCGAACGCGCATTTATGTATATAATGTTTATTTGTATTTTATATATAAATGCAATTAATGCGCAATTAATATTTTTAGGATAACTTATAAATAGTTAAGCTATGAGTTTATATTAATATAGCAAAATAAATCTTGTGAGAATTCTACCAAAAATATCATAAAAACAACAGCATTGAATACACATTTTTATTAATTGTCTTCATATAGAATAATAAAATAATAAAGTCATATTGAAGCACTTCTATAGTGTCCACAAACATTTTGCGCATTTGGAATTACTCGCAACTTTTGGTTCTGGAAATGTGAATGTTTATTTATATTTTATATATAAATGTAATTAATGCGTAATTAATATTTTTAGGTCACTTACTGTTCGGGAGTCGACCTCGACGAGATCGCCTGAATCTTGAGAAACGCTCAGAGATGAGCGAGAAGCGGTGTGTAACGCGAATCCGTAGATCCGCTGGAGGATAAGGAGATGTTCAGAAAATACTCGATTGCAGATTGTTTTCAATATTCGTTTAATTTTGAATAATAGAAGCGAGCGACGGCACGTATTCCGCGACTCCAACGGAAATCTTCAAAATGTCCTGTTAATGAGTGCCTTCGACGCGTATCGGAAATCTTGTAGAGCTTCTTGCTAGAGGCTCTCGCGAGAACGGATATCTTGCACGCGGACGCCGGATGTTGCTTGGCGCGAGGCAGAGGACATTCGCGGAACGGTTAACGCGCGTCGACTCTCGGACTCCACACTCTTGTTACGTCCAGACTCGAAGAAGGATGAGTCAGTGGAAGGGCGCAACCACTATCTTTATGATCCCGAAGTTAAACGTCTCGAAGCGTTAGAATCGGGTCGAACGAACTTGACGCTCCGAAAATCAGGTAAACGACCGTTAGAGTCACTATTACTCTGGTTTTCAGAAGTTCGCTCGGCGGTCCCTTTTTGGTAAGAGAATTTAATCTCTATTACGCGGGATGGGACCAGGTGCGATCTTTTGACTGGAGAATGAGAGGGGTTAATAAAGATTGGATTTAAATTAGAATATAAATTTATTCATAATAAATTAAACTACTTTGGTATACATTATATCAATAGTTATTTTAATATGCGTATGGGTGTGTGTATGTGTGTGTGGTTGTTCGCGGTTCTTACAATTGTACGGAGGACATCAGTCAGAATAATGAGGCAAGATTCTATTATTAATATTGAATTTCTGACTGGTTATTACAAATATCCGTTAGAAAAAGAAAATAAAACAATTTGTGTGAGTGAGAGTGCGTGTTTTAGTTCGCGGGTGTTACATTAATACGGAGGACATCAGTCAGAGTGGCGAGGCAAATGTTTTATCGTTAACATTAGAGTTCTGACTGGTTAATACAATATAAAAGTATATTTAATTATAAGATAAGAAAAATAAAATCAAAATTAATATATATAAATCAATACATGTGTATGTTAAGAATGGTCGAAAGTATAAAATTAGTCGCTCGCGTATGTGTTAGATTAAGATTAAACTTTCTAAGACTTATTGCCGAAATGGATTAATGATTTTGAAAGAATGAAACATTCTGCGGTTATGAATTGGAAAGGAAAAATTATTCAATTAGACTTACTTTTTTAATAGTGATTCAGAAGCGGAGGGGTGACGAATTTGTGCGGTGTTTCGCTCTGTGTCTCATGTCAGTGGCCCGATGTTCGACTCGTGGTTGCTCTGGAGATGATGCCAAGTGAGGACATTGGTTGCACAAGTAACTAACTCGCGAATTACGGTGCAAAAGCACAGAATAAGACTGCGTTAGACTGAAGACTGGAGAATAAGTGTGAGGTTGTGAAATGTAAAAAAATGTATCTCTTGAATGTCTTACGAGTTCTCTTATTATTATCCTCTTGTGGGGGTGTATTCTAATTTTAAGAGTGGGGATCTTCCAAAAACCTCAACGAATTGAAATTATGCAAAAGTAGGGATTCTTCAAGATTTTAACGAATTAGAATCGTGCCAGTGTCCTCATTCGGCAGGGGGTGTCTCCAATTTTCATATTTTTACCCGTGCTGATCGTCGGTTGGTGAGTTCAATATTAGTTCAAAAGTTCCTTAAACATTAGCCTTTCCGGGGGACCCTCGCGCACATGATCTGATTAGAAAAGGGTCTTACTTCCTTATAATTATTTTTGTCAACGTTGATGCAGCTGTGTTTATTACTTGTCCGTTAGAAAATTATTATCAGTATTAATACAGCTGAGTTTATTAAACATTTCGTTAAAAGTTCTTGTTATCTCGTTGTTCTTCCGCCGGAAATTCTACTGCAAGGGGTAGATATTATTTTTCATTTATCCCGAGGAGACCGGCATGGTTTCCATCACCGATTTCCTTGCGTCTTTCCCACGGATACTCGTGGATGTAGTTACTGACAAATGACAGTATTTAAAAGAAACGTATGGCACAAGATGCTTTGTTTATTGAACGGTTCGTTCTTATCACCAACTGACGATCGTTACCGCAACGTCGCGGAAGAAAGGAATCGTGGAGTCGCCAGGACGTGACACTCTTAACAATCACAAACTCAATAAGTATAGAGTAGGTAGTAATACAGACAATGAGGCGTCTTTCGCACTGACAATGAGTTCGATGCTCGATCGTATGCTAGAATGTCAGTTGAGAATTTACAACGAGAATGACGAAAACGCATACGTCATGAGCGAATTAAACGATAAGAAATGCGCGAGCGAACGACACAAGCGTAAATTACACGAGCGAAAGTAACAACAGCAGCGCGAATGGTCTATGAGTACCGCGACACGACACGAGCGAGAATACGACACGAGATAATATCATACGAGAAATTATGATACGAGAAATTATGATCGATTGCTATCGACCAGCTCGAATCGTCGTCAGCGGCAGACTGACTAACGACGGAAAAGAGTCGCGGTCGACCGATTTCCATCTTCTTCTTCTTCTTCTTCTTAATATTTAAATGGCCAATATGATCAGGGGTAGATCAATATATTCGGGCCAACAACAGGTTATATTAGAGTATAAATTTCAGTGAGTACGTTCTCTTGGGGAAGGAGAGATGGAAGGAATTTGTTTGGGAGGTGGTAGGGAAGGAAAAATAGGAAAGCGCAGGCCAGGGTCGAGTCGGGAATCGAACCCGAGATCTCTGGGATGTGAGACAGGCGCGCTACTCCCTGAGCCACCAGAGGCCCCTATCCCGATTTCCATAATAGGATATTTTCGGCACCGAACGTTCGAGAATCTAAGTGTTTGTCACACTTTTTCTTTGTTATGATCACGCGATCACGCGCCGATCGGCTGATCGCGACGATGTTTATTCTCGCTCGTGTTTTGATTGCGGCTCTTACCGTTCAGATTTGTCGATTGAATTTACAGTTTAAATTTATCGATTAAATTCAACGTTTCAATCTTGAACATACCGCCCGCCTTGGAACGATAGTTCCGAAATAATTGATACGACAGTAGCATTGAACGACAAGAGCGCACGCCACAATTAACGATATAAGGAAGAATGACTTTTTTTTTCGATATGATTTAACACCGTGAATCTGCTGCCCGCCTTGGCGGAATGACGCTCGCCTCTTGACAATTTTGTGCTTAAGTCTAATGATTTACAATAAATGAAACGCAACGCAGCGAAGGTGCCTAATTGCTCATCGCCTCACTATTGATAGGTAAAACGCATAATTTTACGATCGGTCTTTTGAATTCCGAGGTGGCCGTCTTGACGGTGACGATCCGGACGAAGCCGTCGGAACCGGGGTGACATTGCGTAACTCGGCCCAGTTCCCACTTACAGGGAGGTGACATAGGATTACGCAGGAGGACGAGTTGCCCAGTCTCAATCAGCGGTTCTACCTTTCGCCATTTTGCTCGTTGTTGTAACGTATTGACATAGTCGTTACTCCATAATTTCCAAAACCGCTCAGTAACGTGTCGGACGAGTTGCCATCTCGACAAGCGATTCTCGTTAATACTGAGCAAGGATGGTTCCGAGTTTACAGTAAGTGCGGATCCGATCAAAAAGTGACCGGGGGTGAGACACTCGTAGTCCTCAAGCGTATCGGAGAGGGGCGCTATCGGTCTTGAATTAAGACATACTTCGATTCTAGATAATAAAGTCGAGAATTCTTCGTATGTTAGCATATGATTTCCTAACACGCGGCGCAGATAAATTTTTACGCTACGGACGCCCGCCTCCCACAACCCGCCGAAATGCGGAGCAGGCGGGGGAATAAAATTCCACATCACGTTATCGGAGGCAGTCAGGTTCAAGAAATTCGTATCTCGTAATGCTGACCGGTACGCGACGGTCAGTTCTCGGTCCGCCCCGACGAATGTTGTCCCGTGGTCCGAATACATAGATTGTGGTAGACCGCGGCGAGCGCAAAATCGAGAGTAAGCATTTAAGAAAGCTTGAGTGGAGTAGTCACTTACTAACTCCAAATGTATTGCTTTTGTCGCAAGGCAGATAAAGAGCGCGATGTATGCTTTACGCGACGTAATCCCTCGTCCAGCGGAGGCCCGAATTTGCACGGGTCCTGCGTAATCGAGGCCGCAATGCAAAAAACATCGGATTGCCGCTGTCACGCGATGTTCGGGAAGATCTCCCATAATTTGTGTGGGAATCGCGGCGCGTTCGCGAATACACACAACACATTTGTGAATTACAGATTTGACGATATTACGAGCGCGAATTATCCAGAAATCGCGGCGCAGAACATTTAGCGTGAGTTGCGTAACGCTCGTAAATGAGTTTGATTCACGATAAGTGTGACTAACGGGTGTGACGCAAGAAGGATCGGATGTCGAACGGACAGTGGCCAAGGAGTTTTATTAAGCCGTCCCCCTACGCGCACAATTCCGTCTCGGTCGAGGAACGGTCGAAGAGAGAGAAGGGAGCTTCTCGACGAGAGGCTCTGATTTTTTGACAGCGCGTTTATTTCCATCGGAAATAAGTCGGCTTGAATTTTCTTAATCCAGAAAGTTCTGGCATTGTTACAGTCGTATGCAGAAAGCGCAATATTTTGTGATGCCGGATAATGAGACGACAAAGGCGAAAACGACAATGAGCTTGTGTCACGACAAGAGCGATTACTCCGACAGTTATTTACGAATTTATTGATATACACGGTGACGCGAATTAACTTTGGCCACGATGAATATCTAGAAGCGAGGTCCCATTTAAAGAGCGGTTGAGAGCATTGTAGCGAACTGACCTTTTCTTCGAGAGGCGCTTCCTCAGGAAGACGCTCATTGTTACACGGCCATTTATCGAAATCGAAGAGCAGCTATGGAGGTCTATGCCACCATAGCTCACGATTGATAATTTCATCGCCAAATATTCCGCGCGAAGTGCAATCCGCGGGGTTGTCCTCCGTTGGCACATGCCGCCATTGGACGTCTGGAAGACGAGTCTGAATGTCATTAACGCGATTGGCGACAAAAGTCTTCCATCGCGAAGGAGGTTGACTTACCCACGCGAGCACGATCGTGGAATCTGTCCAGCAATGGCACGGAATATCCTTGTAACCGTTCGATCCGCGAACGAACTCGACAAGTCGTGCGAGTAATAATGCTGCGGATAATTCGAGTCGTGGTATGCTCAGAGATTTTAATGGCGCGACCTTTGATTTACCGACGAGCAAAGTTGTCGTGATTTGACCTGATGACGAAATGATTTTGATATAGACACATGCGGCATATGCATGTGTAGATGCGTCCGCAAATCCGTGGATTTCGGCGTGACTTGTATCCGATCCGCGACCGATCCAGCGTATTATTCGCAAATTATTGAGATGTGAGAGCCGAGAATAGATTTCTCTCCACTTTACGATGTGTAGCTCGGAAATCGCGTCATCCCAACCGCTTTTAAGTCGCCAGAGTTGCTGCATAAATATTTTAGCGGTAATCGTGACCGGAGTGACCTACCCAAGCGGGTCGTAGAATTTTGCGATCGCGAACAAGATCGAACGCTTTGTTTCCGGGGCGTTATCAGACCGCGACACGCGAAACTCGAAAATATCGTTTGCCGGATTCCACCCGATTCCGAAGATTTTGATTTGTTCGTCTTCAGCCAGAGGTTTGTTCGTGGCTAGACCGTGATCTGCGATTTCGATGTCCTCGAGAAGAGAGGGCGAGTTGCTCGCCCATTTCTGTAATACGAATCCGCCGCGCTTTAACATAGAGTTTAATTGATCGCGCGCTTGCCGAATTCGAATGGTATCGTCAGCTCCGAAAAGTAAGTCGTCGACATAAATATTATCGCTTAGGATAGGAACTGCTAGCTGAAAGTGCTGACCTTCGTCGATGACGAGTTGTTTTAATACCCGAAGGGCTAGAAACGGAGCACACGACATTCCATACGTAACCGTTAGTAATTGATAATCGATGAGCGGCTCCGACAGCGATGACTTCCACAAGATCCGTTGATAATCTATATCACGCGCATCGATGTGAATCTGGCGATACATTTTCGCGATATCGGATGAATAGACGTATTTGTATCTACGCCATTGTAGGATGACCGACATGAGATCGGTTTGTAATTTCGGCCCGGCGTTTAAATGATCATTTAACGATGTGCCGTTAGAAGTAACGCTCGATGCGTTAAAAACAACGCGAAGACGCGTAGTAGAGCTACTTTCCCGGATCACCCCGTGATGTGGGAGATAAACAGATTGTTCGATTTGACTTTGAGCTGTCGGCGCAGGCTGCATATGCCCAAGTCGTTGATAATCGGAAATGAATTCGCCATATTCTTTCGCGACTTCCGGTTTATCGCAAAATCTGCGAAGTGATGAATTGAGCAATTTTTCCGCGTGAGGCCTTGAACTTCCGATTTCAATCGGAGGACCCCTTTTGAACGCTAGCCGCACGACATACCGTCCGTCAGACTCGCGAGAATGTGTTAAGCGAAAATGCTCTTCACACTGCTGTTCTTGCGGTGTGAGATGAGTTTGTCGTGGGAGTTCTTCGATCTCCCAGAAGCAACGAAGTTTCTCTTCGAGAGAAGGAGAGCCGACAATATGATGAGTCGAAACGCGACTGAGAGCGCAGTTTCCGGAGAGAATTGTCGGCGACGAGGAATTATTCGTCGTTGATGACGTGATAGGTCCCGAAATTATCCATCCGAGGACGGAATTCTGAGCGATGGGTTGTCCGACGCCTCCTTTGCGAACACCGTCGAGAATTATATCGTTGTAGAGGTCCGCTCCGATAATGATATTGATAGGATCGGGACTCGTCGGATCCTCGTCTGCTCGCGGCAAATCATAAAGATAAGAGAGTGACGAGATGTCCACGTTCTGTTTCGGAGTATAAGAAGTTAACGATTTCATAATGAGCGCAATGGTTGAAAGCGACGGAACGAGAGAATTGCGAGGAGAAATGAATATGTGAGTCGCGTGTTGAAATGTCCCCGCGTGAACCCCGCCGACGGCGGAAACAGAGATCGGCATGCGAATGCGTTTTACGCGCAAGATTTGCGCTAAACTTTCCGAAATGAATGTCATTTCCGAGCCTTGATCGAGGAGAGCTCGAACGACAGCGGTACGACCGGACGGACAGCGCACCGTTACCCAGGCCGTCGCTAATAAGACGGGTGATCGCTTTCTCGTTGAGGCGATCAGAGAATTTACTTCCGGTGTCGAACCGGACGGTTGAGGCGACGAACAATCAGGCGTAATAGTTCTCGAGGAACTTGAACCAGAATCCGAGTCAACGTGTAGCATCGAATGATGCTTTTTGTGGCAAACCCGACATGAATATTTACTCCGACATTCCTGTGCTGAATGCTTCGCGCTTAAGCAATTGAAGCAACGTTTATGCTGCTTAACGAGCTCTCGCTGTTGACTCGCATTTTTACTCACGAACGAAGGGCACACATTAAGAAAATATCGAGCTTTGCACACCGGACACAGAGTCTGGGTGCTAGCGGATGCGGTGGCGGAATGTACGCGCGAGGCTGCAACGGGTTTGGTAGTGTTCTTGGAGCTTGAGGTTGTAGCATACTCTTCGAGCGCGCGAGTACGAGATTGAAGAAAACGAAGAAAATCTTCGTACGCCGGCGGAGCGTCGGTCTCGCTTGCTTTCACGTTCCATGCTTTTCGCGTTACCGGATCTAATTTTTGCACGATAAGGTGAACGAGAATATCGTTCCAGAGTTCCTCCGGCTTTCGATTCAGATTTTTTAACGACGCTACCGCGATATTGACTTTGTCACATAAAGTTTGCAGCTCGGAAGCCGACTCGCGCGTTATCGTTGATAAGTTAAGCAATGTCGAAAGATGTGTGTTTATCGACCGTCGTTTGCTTTCGTACCGCGAGGTCAAAGCCTTCCATGCGATTTCAAAATTAGCGGCGGTTACAGAAATATTCACTATACATTCTAACGCACAACCTTTTAGACAAGGTGATAAGAAATGCATGCGCGCAAAGTCAGTTAGCTCGGTATTGTTGCGAATTAGCGTAGTAAATCGATCGCGAAATTGTTCCCATTCGTCATAATTACCGTCGAACGGGGGTAATTTTATAGGCGGAAGATGCGATAACGAAAACGCGGACGCGTCCGCGTGCAGCCTCGTAGAGGAAAGAGATGGATTTGGACTCACGACCGGCTCCATTTTCTCCAGGATCTCCGCCATGTGGTCCATTGCGGTTTGATAAGCTGCGGACGTCGAGTCGAACTGCTTGTCCTTGAAGTATGCAAAGGACGACCGGGTTGCTTCCGGGATCCTCTGCGCCAAATCTGTATGTCCGTTGAAGAATTGATTCCAGTACTTTTCAAGCTGTAAGATTCTGGAACGCACCTTTGCTGGTGTTAGATTGTTCCGTCCGATGTTCTTGAAATTCTCAAGATAGCGGTCAATCGTATATTGAAGTTGCTGTTGAGGTACGAATTGCTCCGCCATCGTGAATATATCTAAATATCACACACTCGCGAACTTATCCTCCACACACGCTTCTATCCGGCTCGAAGGACCAATATGTTCAGGAGTCGACCTCGACGAGATCGCCCGAATCTTGAGAAACGCTCAGAGATGAGCGAGAAGCGGTGTGTAACGTGAATCCGTAGATCCGCTGGAGGATAAGGAGATGTTCAGAAAATACTCGATTGCAGATTGTTTTCAATATTCGTTTAATTTTGAATAGCAGCGAGCGACGGCACGTATTCCGCGACTCCAACGGAAATCTTCAAAATGTCCTGTTAATGACTGCCTTCGACGCGTATCGGAAATCTTGTAGAGCTTCTTGCTAGAGGCTCTCGCGAGAACGGATATCTTGCACGCGGACGCCGGATGTTGCTTGGCGCGAGGCAGAGGACATTCGCGGAACGGTTAACGCGCGTCGACTCTCGGACTCCACACTCTTAACAATCACAAACTCAATAAGTATAGAGCAGGTAGTAATACAGACAATGAGGCGTCTTTCGCACTGAGTTCGATGCTCGATCGTATACTAGAATGTCGGTTGAGAATTTACAACGAGAATGACGAAAGCGCATACGACACGAGCGAATTGAACGATAAGAAATGCGCGAGCGAACGACACACGCGTAGATTACACGAGCGAAAGTAATACCAGCAGCGCGAATGGTCTATGAGTACCGCGACACGATACGAGCGAGAATACGACACGAGATAATGTGATACGAGAACTTATGATACGAGAACTTATGATCGATTGCTATCGACCAGCTCGAATCGTCGTCAGCGGCAGACTGACTAACGACGGAAAAGAGTCGCGGTCGACCGATTTCCATAATAGGATATTTTCGGCACCGAACGTTCGAGAATCTAGATTTGTTTGTAGGTTGTAGAAATTCTTTGTTATGATCACGCGATCACGCGCCGATCGGCTGGTCGCGACGATGTTTATTCTCGCTCGTGTTTTGATTGCGGCTCTTACCGTTCAGATTTGTCGATTGAATTTAGAGTTTAAATTTATCGATTAAATTCAACGTTTTAATCTTGAACACTTACAAATGGCTAAACAATCAGTTGTATGTTTATGTTAATATAGCAAAAAAAATCTTGTGGGAATTCTATCAAGCATCAGAGTCAGAGCCTGAAATAAAAAGGTTAAGCATTAGTCAAAGAAGAGAAATAAGGTAATAATTTTGTTTATAAATTATATAATAAAGGTTATTTATTTTCTTGGACTAAATACTTTAAGGACAAGACTTAATCTATTTAACTTTTTTTGACATAATGGTTGAACTTATTAGGTGTACAAATAAGTTTCCGCCGTTTTTTATCAAAAATTGGGCATTTATTGTGAAAGAACGGAACCTAATGTTTTATTTGAAGTATTGTCCATCGCTTGCCACTACTTTTTCCCATCTTTCTGGCAGCATACGGATACCGCGTCGGAAGAATGCTTCATCTTTTAAGGCTATCCACGAATCGACCCAATTTTTGGTATCTTCATATGATGTGAAGTGTTGCTCAGACAGGCCATGCGCCATCGATCTAAACATGTGGAAATTAGAAGGAGCAATGTCTGGTGAATACGGCGGGTGGGGTAAAACTCCCCAATTGAGTGTTTCCAAATAGGTTTTGACCGGCGCCGCAACATGTGGACGAGCATTATCATGCAGGAGAATAACTTTGTCGTGTCTGGAGTAGTGGGGACGCTTTTCCTTGAGTGCTCGACTCAATCTCATCAATTGTGTTCGGTAGACAGCCCCAGTAATGGTTTCGTTCGGTTTGAGCAACTCATAATACACGACACCAAGCTGATCCCACCAAATGCACAACAAGAGTTTTTTTCCATGAATATTTGGCTTAGCTGTAGATGTTGAAGCATGGCCAGGTGGTCCCCATGATTTCTTCCTTTTTGGATTATCATAGTGGATCCATTTTTCATCACCAGTGACTATACGGTGCAGAAAACCCTTTCGTTTATGCCTGGCAAGCAGCATTTCACATGTGAACAATCGGCGTTCAACGTTTCTCGGCGTCAGTTCATATAGAACCCAATTTCCTTGTTTTTGAATCAATCCCGATGATTTCAACCGATGTGAAATTGCTTGTTGAGTCACTCCCAATGTAAGTGCAAGTTCTTCTTGCGTTTGGCACGAATCTTGATCCAATAATGCTTCCAATTCCGCGTCTTCATACACTTTCGGCCTTCCGCTACGTTCTTTGTCTTCGATGTCAAATTCACCGTTCTTAAACTTTTGAAACCACTCACGACAACTTCTCTCACTTAAGGCAGCCTCACCATATGCTTCTACAAGCAATCGATACGCCTCAGCTGCAGATTTCTTCAAACTGAATAAGGAAATCAAAAGTTCCCGCAAATGACGCTTATTCGGCTCAAAACTAGACATTTTCGCACAAAAAAGAATATATTATACTGATAAAAAATCACTATTATTTTAAGGTTATGTTATTGACTGATGTCCAATCTTACGATAAGGACGTTTTACATCTGACAATTTTGACCATAACTTACTGGTGGCGCCAACTTTTGTCAAACGGCGGAAACTTATTTGTACACCTAATATATTTTTAAAACAATGGAAAACGTGAACATGGAAATTGATGGTTTATTCAGATGGAGTTGCCTTTTGCAATATAATGTTATCGGACAGCATTAGAATATCTACCATCGATAAAAAGTGGTTCAAATTTGAATCAAAATGAGGAGGTAGGAACGGTTAATGATGTTGAATTACAGATTTTATTAGAGGATCGAATAAAAGTTTATAATAATTCGGCATCTGCGTCGATTAAAACAGAAGCCTACGATGCAGCTTTTGAAAATGTGAAACATGTTTCGAGGTGTCAACTACAATGTTAAAGCATTACTTAGGAAGGTTATTGCAAAAAACCTAATCTTTTTATGTTACTATATTTAATTTTTTTTAAAAATAAGTTTTATATATTTATATTTTACATATGGAAAATTCAAATATGTGTGTATATCTATTGTTCGTATCGTAGAAACAATATTGAGACACAAAATCTATATCGCAAAATGTTAGGTGTAGTTGAAAATACCAAAAATCCGTTAAAAGATATAAAAGCAGATGATAAAGGAAAGTAATTAAGTAAAGGATATAGATGCTTTTCTTTTTCTGCGTTTTTCGCAATTTTATCCTTTAAGGTCATTAATTCTGTAGTAAATATCTTCATTTCTGGATTTAATTTTTGAATTCAGTGGAGAGAGAGGGGGGTGGGAGAGGGAGAGAGGGGTGGGAGGGAGAGGGTGGGAGGGAGAGGGAGGAAGGGAGAGGGGAAGAGGGAGGGAGGGGAGAGGGAGGGAGGGGGAGAGGGAGAGAGATTGATTGATTGATCTTTATTAGCTTTCTCAGCTATTTGTGATACATATCTAGTTTACATTAAATACAATATACTCCTTTTACAATTGTTTAAAACCGTTCAATTTTTACATCGTTTTATCAGCTGGTAAGGCATTATACACTTTAACTCCTTCGTACAATATACTCTTTTTGTGCACTCATAGTTCATAGTTCTACGAAATTGCAATGTCCTCAACTAACAGCGTTGCACAATCAAAGATAGGAAGAGAGGGACGGATTTGTCCGATTTTTACTAGCTCTCTCAGCTATTTGCATTACAAATCCCCAACCCAGCAGTTAATCCAGTCTCCGACAGTGCTATGCATGATTCATTATCTTCATATCTGATGCTGTATCTTCTTCCTTCTGTAGTTGTTACTTAGTGTCCTCCCAGCCGGCTCTCCTCTTCTCCTCCTGTATCGCCCTTTTAAATGTCGGACATTCCGGATCAAGGGCGTCATGCTCATCACTTATTTTCAAGTTATAATTAAAAGAGGAAGCAGATAAAACCAAAACAATCAAATTGTCTACAAATTTATTGTTTTGGTTTTATCTGCTTCCTCTTTTGTTTTTCGATGTTTCGTTACTGTTAGGGGTAGTTCTCGATTAGGACCTTTTTGCTACAAATTCGCCTCAAAGTTATGCTCATTTCTTACTTTTTTGCAATTTTCGCACTTTTTGACAGGGTGTAAAACTATTGAAAAAATGCGACCGCCATATTGGATCCGCCATTTTGAATTTTTAAAAACGGACTTCAGATTCGTTATCAGCGACCCCAAAAACCCTTAGTTACCTGATTTCGCAACAATCGTAAAAATAATTCGTAAAATAGTCGAACCTACCCCCAAAATAGATAAGGGTGATTTCTATCCTTCAAACGGCTTTCAGGCCGATATAACAATATACGTGTCTAATAGTTTTCCATGTACTACTTGTATGCCAAGTTTCAGGAAAATCGCCGTATGACACTTCTCTAGTGTTACTTGTCAGTTACTTTGAAATTTTCGCCCAGCTTGGTTTGTATTGTAGCCTTTAATTTTTCCATTTCTTCTCCAGTCTCACAACCCAGAATCACTGTTCCCTTGCTTCCTTTTTTTAGCTTCGTTACTCCCACAGGCATATTCTTGATGTCTATCTTTTCTTTTATCAATTTTTTAGTAACTTCACTCTCCTGTTGCATCTTAGGTTTGACAATTATAATATTTTCTTTTTTATTCTCTTTAACTGCATCACTATAACTTCTTAGTGCTCCTTCTGACGGTCCTGAAGTTCCTTCCTGTATCATTCTTTTTAATTCTTCCACTTCTTGTTTAAAATTTTTCAATTTTTGTCGAACTATTTCCTTAATCATCATCTTGACTTCCTTTTTACACGCTATTTCATCTTTTATTTCCTTCACTATTTTTATAAGCCAATCTATTTTTACCTCAATTTCCGCTCGCGCCTGCTACTCTGTTTCCACTGCTGGATGTCGTACTCCCCGTTGATCTTCCTGTCGATGTCATAGCTTGCTCTCTCTCTCTCTCTCTCTCTCTCTCTCTGCGATGGAGAAGACGTGTCAAACATCGCTCTATAAAAGTGATAATTTTTAAGTAGTTAAATAATGAGGGAGAGTGGTAAAAAGTTATTGAAGTAATAGCTACATAGACCGGGAATAGCCATGAGTGTTATCTAGCTGCAGTATGCTGATTTGTGAACGTAAGAACTACATTTCTTGTATGGGACGCCCAAGTCTCGTACGACAGATGGACATTGAAGGTGGACAAAGTGCTGACGTGTGAAAGTGGACGCAAAGGTGACTGATCGCCTATGCTGATATTAGCAGTTTCGACCGGTAATTATCGATACGGAAGAATACGACGAATATCGATGCTCGGCATGTAAGAAGGCAATAAAAAACCAAGCTGTAACATGCAAGTCTTGCGATAAACTTTTTTACCATCCAGGATGTGTAATTAAGCATAAAATATATAATAGAGAGGGAGAGAGAGAGGGGAGAGAGAGGGGGAGAGAGAAAGAGAGAGGGAGAGAGAGAAAGAGAGAGAGAGGGGAGAGAGAGAGAGATTGCATAAGTTTTCGCATATTCCCATTTGTGTCTTAATATTGTTCCTACGATACGCACAATATATATACACACATATTTGAATTTTCCATATGTAAAATATAAATCAAGAATATATAAAACTTATTTTAAAAAAAGATTAAATATAGTAAATAAAAAGAAGATTAAGGTTTTTGCAATACCTTTCCTAAATAGTGCTTTAACATTTTGTAGTTGACACTTTGAAACATATTTCACATTTTCTAAAGCTGCATCATAGGCTTGTCTTTTAATCAATGCAGCTGCCAAATTATTATGAACTTTTACACCATTCTCTAATATTTGCAATTCAGCATCACTAACCGTCCCTTTCTCCTCATTTTGATTCAAATTTGAACTACTTTTTGTCGATGATAGATATTCTAATGCTCTCCGATAATATTATATTGCAAAAGGCAGTTCTCTATCCGAATAAACCATCAATTTCCATGTTAACATTTTTCATTGCTTTATAAAAATAAGTTCAACTATTATGTCAAAAAAGTTAAATAGACTAAACGTGAAAGGGTATCGAGAAACGAACGAAAGTGATGTTAGGTAGAATATAATTTATTGCTTGTGTGGTGTATCTGTACAGCGTGAGTGTTTATATGTGAGCGTGTATAGGTGCGCATGCGAGACGAGTGACGAGTGAGTGAGCGCGCAAATGTATAATAATAATTCGCCGTGCGCAAGAGTATCGAATGGAATGTCGTTATGTATGCACGAGCGAATGATACAAGCGTGTGAGTGCGTGTCGGTGTACAGCGGTGTGCGTGAGGCGGTCGCCTGTACGGCGGTGCGACGGTGTGCGGAGTATAAGTGAGTATGTGTGAATATATATAATGTAATCGGCTGTATGCGTGAAACTATAATATAATCGTATGTGTGTAAGATGCAGGATGTACAGCGGTACGGTCGTGTCGGGTGCGGTGCGGTGCATCTAATGCAACGCACGTATGCGCGGCGCGGTGCGATATTTCGTCGGTTCGATCGAATATCGATTATGAATCACGGGCCGTGATTTCGGTAGATGCCGTTAGCTACCGGGCGGTAATTTCGGTCGGGCCGGTGGGCGGTCCTTCGACGCGTATGTATCGATGTCGTACGTCGATCGTTGTCGCGGCAGGGATGTGGATCATCCCTCGGCGCGGGACTTAACGCGCCGTATCAATGGCAAGTCCGGATGACTAAATGTCGGTCGCGGAAGTACTAGATAGGCGCGTATAGTGCATTATGTATTAAGTCGGGATGGTCTTTCCCCGCGGAATTCGGGAGTGCAACGGTCGACGAGAACACCCGTCGATGGCAGGGACTCCCCACCACTGGAAGGTCGCCGTTGCACGCAGGTGGTCGGATTTATTCGAGGTGTCGAGAACTCTCGACGGGGATGAGTACGCCCGTTCCCGTTTGCCTCTCTTTAAAGGTTTCGGACGGATTGCTCTCGGAGATGCCGCAAATTCTCGGCGGAGGCTGGGTACTCCCAACCCCGTTTTCCTTTCTCTCTGAGCGTTCTAGGATCTAGGCGGTTTTCCAGGCGTCTTACAGACTCTGGCGGTGCGGAAGATCTGGTCTCGATAGTCAAAACCGCGCTCTATTTATACCGGTTTTCGGTGCGCGCGCGCTTGCGTAATTCGCCAATTGTTCTTACGGTTAACGGTATTTGCGTCGTAGAACCGGCGCGCGCGACTCGGGTGTTTTCGGTATCGGTCGGTCGGTACCCGAGCGCGTCACCGGCTCTCGACGGTTACGCGCGCCTAACGGCGGTTCGATATTTACGCGCTTTGTCTATTGTTTAAAAATGGGCGCTCAGCGCCTCCGCATTTGCCCGACCGATGTTCGTCGGGCGGCGGACTTCCGGCGGATCGGCGGCCGGGTAACGGTGCATTGACGGTGGAGGGATGCATCGTTACAAAATATTTAGTCCAAGAAAATAAATAACCTTTATTATATAATTTATGAACAAAATTATTGCCTTATTTCTCTTCTTTGACTAATGCTTAACATTTCTATTTCAGGCTCTAACTCTGATGCTTTTAATTCAACTGTATATGTAATATTTTTGATAGAATTCCCACAAGATTTGTTTTAGTATAATAACATAAACATGCAAACTCATTGCTTAGCTGTTTGTAAGTCACTTAAAAATATTAATTATGTATTAATTACATTTATATATAAAATATAAATATTTACATTTTCAGAACCAAAAGTTACGAGTAATTCCAAATACACAAAATGTTTGTGAACACTATAGAAGTGTTTCGATATAATTTTACCATTTCAATATTCTTATGAAGTCAATTAATGAAAATGTGTATTCAATGTTGTTTTATGATATTTTTAGCAGAATTCCTACAAGACTTATTTTGCTATATTAACATAAACTCATTGCTTAACCATTTGTAAGTTAACGTAAAAATATTAATTATGCATTAATTACATTTACATATAAAATATAAATAAACATTATACATGAATGCGCGTTCGCGCGTATAATTACCAGTTTATCGTTATCAAAAACATGGCCAGTCAAAATCTCCAAATATTTCTTCAATGCTTCCATAATCATTTTTCAGCAATGTATTTATCACAAATATGATAACTGATAATGCACTGATTCATTCAAGTGTAAGCATTCGTTCAGTTTCGTTAATATAATCTAACTTTGCTCAATATGACATCGATTTTAGAACAAATCACTTTTCTTCCTTGCATTATTCTGCGATACTCTTAATAATTACTTTATCACTTTTCTTTTCGTGTTGCACTATTTCGCGATATATAAGCAAATTTAATAAATCAATAAATGCAAAGAAATATTTGATCTCTTCTGATTATATCATTTATTAGAATACATTTTAGAAGGAATTATATACTATTTATGTGTATGCAGTTATTCAATAGAACCCAGTGAAAACAACCTAATCAAAGTGATGTCAAAATGTCATCAAATTGAGGAGGATAATGATGTCAAGAAGAGAGAACAAAATGATGGCAAAAAGATGGCAATTCGACTGCAAAACGTCTCATACCTTGATGATGATCCTGATTGTCAGTTTGATGTCTGTTTGATGTCAAAGTAATTATCACTTTCTACAGGAATAAATGCAAGATTAAAACTAAATTACATTGAATAGGAACAGAGACAAAATAAAGACAAAAATGTATTACATAGAGTTTTTTATTCGGGTGTAAAAACCACTTCAAATCACTTTGCTCTTAAAGTCATAAGTAGTGATACTATGCGGGTTCTAACGCAAGTCCTGAGGGCGGGTAAGGGGCGAAGGAAAACCGGCGCGGGGGGTATGACGTCACGCGGGAACCGCGTCCTAACCGGTAGGCGAGGGGTTCGACCGCGTCTTAACCAACAGGCAAGGGGTCCGCGGTGAGGGGGAGGGGGACCGCGTCCTAACCGGTAGGCGAGGGGTCCGCGGGGAAGAGGGGATCGCGGCGAAACCGATAGGTGAGGGGTCCGCGAAGAGGGGAAAGGGAACCACGGCGAAACCGATAGGCGAGGGGTCCGCGGGGAAGAGGGAACGCACGCGAGTAGGTATGAGAGAGAGATAGCGCTAAAGATATTCTATGGGTGTGGGAGAAGGATAGCGCGAGGCGTCCATATGAGCGTAAGACAAGGATAGCGTTTGCATGCACGTTGGAAAAGGATGGCGTTCGCATACACGTTGGAGAGAGATGGCGCGAGGCATGCACTTGGGGGAGAGAGAGAGAGAGATAGCGCGAGGCATGCACGTGGATGATCCGAGATACGGCGTTCGCAAGGCAGTGTGAGAGATAGCGCGAGGCATGCACGCATGTAGGAGAAGGATAGCATCCGCATTGGCGTGGGAAAAGGATGACGTTCGTGAGAGAAAGAGAGAAAGAGAGATAGCTCGAAGCATGCATGAGTAGGAAAGAAGGAGGCGCAGAAATAATCGACATTTTTAATATAATAATAATATTTATTCAATAAGTATGTGTATATCATATAAATGTGTGTGTGTGTGTGCGCGCGCGCGCGCGTGTGTGTGTGTGTGTGTGTGTGTGTGTGGTTAAAAAATAATAACAATAATATAAAAATATAAAAAATATAAAAGATAAAATATAATATAATATAAAAAAAATACTATTGTTGCTACTAATAATATGCAGCTGCTTCTGGAACAGAGAAACAAGTGTTATTAGTATATTAATCTAGTTTGAACGTACTAAAATTTAAAAAAAAAGATATTTACAGTTAGTTCTATGCTTCTTGTTCGGAGGTTTTTTTAGCTCTTCAAGTTCCCAATCTTCATCACCGAAATAATCGCTGTAATCATCATAGGGTTCGAGCTCGAAAAGCTTTCGAAGGCAAAAGATATCATTAAGCGGAAATATTTCCGCCCACTCGCGGGCCTCTCGGGTGTGACCCCATAACTCTACAAGATCTTTTTGTGCGTTCTGCCGCAACATACGCACCCTCTGTCGATGCCGTATATTTACAAATCCGTCTATGCAGACATCGATGAGGCACTGTAAATATAATGTAAAAATTATAATACACAATTTGTACAAAAGATGTACACCACAAAATTGCGTACTCACGGTAAAAATGCAGCCTTTGCAGTATCTAATATCTTTTGATAAAATTTGGTTGCTTGCCGCGACATATCAATCATCTCTTGAGCCATTTTTATACTTTTTTCACTTCACTTCTTTCAAAACTACCTCACGAACAGTCAGACACTTTGTGACGGACATACCGGGATAGACATTGTCTCGATTAAACATTTTAGAGTAGGGGATGTATCACTTTACGAAGAACGCTTACTCTCAGCTCTTGATAAGAAAACAAAAATTAGCATGTTTCCGCAGACAACTGTCCACAGTTAAAGTCTGTTAAATATGAATGTATTATTATTATTATAATATGTAAACCACTATCAAACAGCTTTGAACGGCTATCTAACGGTTATTGAACGGCTATTAAATAGCTTTGAACAGCTATCGAACAGCTATTCAACGGCTATGAACGACTATTGAACGGCTATGAACAGCTATTGAACGACAAAACAATTATTTATACGCCATTCAAATATTTAAAGTCTATGCCCATGTACTGAAATGTAACATCTGTATTCTGATAAGATGGCTGACACCACAATCTAACGTCACGTACTGAAATTTATTACTCGCATATTGGGATAAGAAAGAGTAAAAGGGAAGAATAAAAGAGAATAAAAATATATTTTAACATTAGTTTATTCTAAATAATGTTTGGATGAATCCTTATGATGATTCGTCCACCAATTGAATATTTAAAATACATTTTGTAAAGCGCAATTTTTTAAATGTTTTTCACAGCGCAAAGTATTAGTAACATCTAGCTTATTTAACGAAGTGATATCTTCATAGTCCGCATCCAAGGTCTCAATAATAACGTCGTTTCTCGCATCATCGTCAAGTATATCGGCCAGCCATTCTCGTTTTTCGTGTCCTTTAACGAACACGATAGGAAATGCTCCATCTTCCTCTTCCGCCGCACCCATCACAGCTCTCGTAATCAAACGCCTGGCGAAGCTGTATGGAACGTTTCCATCCTCGCATTGAAGCCCATGGTGATGTCCGATTAGCCATGAAGCTTGGCATCTCTCAGATTTTGTAAGCGCACGCCATGGTACGGGACTTGCAAAAAAGTAAAGAGAGAGAACAAATCCATTTCTCAATATCGCTACTTCCTTCACGATAAAGTTTCGCCGGATAATGAATCCTTGCAGATCCACAAACGTTGGCGCGATCATGGTGATAATATTACCGTACGATTGCAAAAATGATGTACGACTGCTGTCGATCGTCAAAATCTCAATCTTTATATATTTACGACATTGGAGGGGATATTTGCTGATTTAGGTAATTTTACGAACTACGTTGGTCAATGGACAATATTCGACAACGCGATCGTGCAAATGGAGGGGATATTTGCTGATTTAGGTAATTTTACGAACTACGTTGGTCAATGGGCAATATTCAACAACGCAATCGTGCAAGATGAGACAATAGGTACTATTTGCCGGTATATATCTTGCACTCAAACTCTAATCTCACGTCCACGGTGGAATTTTTGACGGACTCGTTTTGTCGCGAGCAATCGATAACCGCGAGAGGACCGCAATGTAAAAATTTTGAAATGTTTAATAGCACATCATCATTATCACATCCGTAATAAGATTTGCGAAAACGAGAGTATATATCGAACAAGAGGGCGAATCTATTTTTATCGAAATTTAAATTCAAATCATCGTAGGGATAAAATTCCGAGTTTAGATAGAGTTTAACGTTGGTCAATTTGCAGTCGTCGAATGTAGTAATATTTTTTGACACAGCATTTTTTCTGCCAGTCTGCAGCGCAAAGATCACGTATCGCGGCTTCTCCAGCTGAGAGGCGGCTTTCACGGTCCACGAATGCTTGGTCGTATTATGCAATAGAGGAAATTCGTATAGATCCCAAGAGCGAAAACTCATATTCAAGTATCGCCCGCTTTCCAACGCGCGTAGCAAGGATAGTTTATTGACCTCGCTCAATGTTACATGTGGCATACGCCATTGTATCTTGAATAATTCGATATCAGCTTCAGCCGAAGCATGTCCAAATATGCAATTGTTGTCGTTGCGCGAACGTATCAGAATTAATTCGTGACGAGCGTTAATCACAACTCGCTTATAATCTTCGCAAAAACCCAATAGTATGTTTAGCGGCACGCAAAAATTGAAGTAAGCTTGAACAGCATTATGCGACATATTCCACGCAGCATTCTCCAAGATTTTACCTTTCTCGGTTGTTAGAGAGACATAGTTTTTAATCGTGGAAGTTATTCCAACGTTTCTGTTGCGGTCAATCTCCACACCGTCGAGTTCATATCGAAGTTCATCAAACATAAACGCGACACAATTGTTTCCCAATACCACTCTTGCCCCTTCATCTACTTTACGCACCCTCAACTTTCCCTCGACGTATAGAAAACTTTCACATGGTAACGTGTACAAATCTTGATGTTGTATCGGTATCCGTATCTCGTCGCTATATCCAAGCGTTGTGTTGGCGTATGGATTGTACGTATGAGTCTCAATCTTGACGATACGATCGTCAAAGATCGGCTCGCCTCCGATATTCAAAATGTCAATCATATCGTTCAAGTATTTCGTACGACGAATCCCAATGATTTTAAAAACTCGCGATTCAACGCGCTGAGCTTCTTTTTAGCGTAACCAGATATCTGATTATTGTCACCCGAAACCGCAGTAACTCGCCTACTCGCAAAAATATTGTCCTTCGCAAAAATATTGTCTCTCGCGTGCTCCGTGCTTTCGTTCAACACAAGCATTTCATTTGTCAAACGCTTTATTTTTGCCGCCGCCGTATATGCAATCTTACGGTAATTTCCTCTCCTCGAAAATCGAGCAAATGTCCTTCTTGATCAACAATGCGTATCGTTAAATCAGTAATGCTCCGTGCGACGATCGGTAGATAAATGATCTGTGCTGGCGTTTCCAATATCTTATATCCTGGCGGTACGCTCGGTGAAAATTCATGTATCATGTGTACGCGCTTGTCATTGCTGTACGCGCCAGTGGTTACGCTGCATTCTATACGAATAATATTTACGCTAATAATATTTATCGGTACATCCGATTCGTGCCATTTCCGAGGTTGTAATATACGATTCGACGAGAATCCCAACAACGATCCAACGTTGTCTGGTTTACTAAAATTTATTCTATAGACATATTTGATTTCACTCTTTAGCGTATTATGATTAGCGCGAAGCATTATTGGATATTCATCGTGTTCTTCGATATTATCTTTGTCATCAACAATATCGTTGGAATCAACTACGCGTCGATGTCGTAAAATTGCACGTCGGAGATATTTGTTTATTGCGTGTAATTCGTACGATTTCTCGGGAATCGTAATTTCCATGTTGTCGTTATCAAAGTAAAATTTATTATTCCAAGAATTCACGTTCGATATCGTATGATAAGTTTCAAAGTCCGTTAAACCAAGCTCGTAATCGCCATCGTTTAAATCTATAGCCGGAAAGTAGCTTACAGCAAGAACGCTACTCTTGCCAGTCAACGTAAGTGTGAGTGACATGCTGGAAAACTGTCGAACGAATACTGAGTCGCGACGGTGAATCGTCAGGCTTTAAATTCATATCGATCAGTAGTGTATCTAGGCCGGTTCTAACGCTGGTCCTCTGAGGGGGGTGAGGGGCGATGGGAAACCGGCGCGGGGGTATGACTTCACGCGGGGGAATCGCGTCCTAACCGGTTGGCGAGGGGTCCGCGGAGAGGGGGAAGGGGACCGCGTCCTAACCAGTGTAGCCAGATTATCCACGCTAGCAACACGCAACCGTAGTGGAAGGGATACGCACACAAGCGAAAACCGTGTACATGTAATGCGCAGAACGCTCTGCGCATTACATGTATACGGTTTTCGCTTGTGTGCGTATCCCTTCCACTACGGTTGCGTGTTGCCAGCGTGGATAATCTGGCTACACTGGTCCTAACCGATGGGCGAGGGTTCCGTGGAGAGGGGGGAGGGGGACCGCGTCCTAACCGATAGGCGAGGGACCCGCTAACCTAACCGGTAGGAGAGGGACCCGCTGAGAGGGGAGGGGGACCCGCGGCGAAACCGATAGGCGAGGGACCCGCGGGGAAGAGGAAACGCGAAGGTACGATGTCGCGAGGAGGCGTGGGAGAAGGATAGCGCGAGGCGTCCGCAATGTGTAAGAGAAGGATAGCGCTAATGATATTCTATGGGCGTGGGAGAAGGATAGCGCGAGGCGTCCATATGAGCGTAAGACAAGGATAGCGTTTGCATGCACGTTGGAGAGAGATGGCGCGAGGCATGCACTTGGGAGAGAGATGGCGCGAGGCGTTCGCGTGTAGGAAAAGGATGACGTTCGCATGCACTTGGGAGAGAGAGAGAGATAGCGCGAAGCATGCACGTGGATGATACGACGTTCGTAAGGCGGTGCGAGAATGATAACGCGAGCAAGGAAGTGAAGCGAAAGAAATACATAATCATTTTTTTCATTTTAACACATTTATTTATGTTAAAATACATCACCTCGTCTCAAGGTTTCAGACAAAAGTTCATCCACAGCATACGCTAATAGTTCGCAATCTATGATAGATGTTTTATCATAGACGTCGCACAAGATTTTAATAGCATCATCTTTTTCGGCACCAAACATATTACCTTGCAAATTAACGACAAGTCGATCGAAACTCTCATTTACGGCTTTTATATTCTCACACAGTTTCAAATATTCATGATTAACGCAATGTTCGAGTTCGAATAAAAAAAATATAGTTGACGGTTTCATGTACAAGCAAGAATCGCGTAACGTAAGTTTCATAATACTCGTATTGTGTATTTTAACAATCTCAATTGATAAATCGTAAATCCATATTGGTGCATGATTAGGCGATTGTACAAGCCGTTCAACGTCCGCTCGTTTCAGCATTAGCGATTCCCATGTGTCAATAGATAATACGATTTGATTGCCTCGGTTATCGCCGAGATGTAATTCCACGTAAGATGTTACTCCAACGCTGATTCCAATATCCAAGTATTTATAAGCAGTGCGCGTCAAAGCAAATCTGCGTACCAAAATACGCGGTATACAACGAGGTTTACCGCATCTGAAA
>CAJQTV010000744.1:0-43149 GCA_907163055.1 Formica aquilonia x Formica polyctena | reverse complement strand
ATTATTATTCAATTAATTAGTATAATATATGTATATTAGTTTGGTTCATTTTAGGTTTCAATATATGCTCAGTACGCCGTACTGGTATGGTACAGTTCCTATTGTGATATGTACCGAACAGTACGCAATACAGGTACGATAATGGTACGCTGTATCATAGTATTATATATTCTTTTTGTACTGATACCGTACAGTTACGCCGTACGCCGCCATCTCGTGGTAATACAGTAATAGTACGGTAGCAATATCTCGTGCGGGAATCGCACGCTTGGTTATCTGGGATGCGATGAAAGAGAGACACAGACGGCGCGATCATCTCTCTTTGTCAAGCGATCAGTGTACTACCAGAGAGAAGAATGAGAGTCGCCACGCTGCCGTTTTTCGTGTAACGCTTTTTCTAGGTCGTACACTACCGTCACGTACATCCATTTTACACCGCCTGGAACTACATGGCCACATCCACTTTCGGAGCCGATAAAACAGCCGATTGGTTCATATCCGTGCTACATCCACTTTTCGATTTTGGTTCATGTCCGTGCTACATCCACTTTTCGATATTGTCCATGCTGGTAGTACACTGATCGTTTGACAAAGAGAGATGATGCGCTGTCTTTGTCTCTCTTTCATCGCGTATGTGTGTAGCGTCCGTGAAGACACACACCGATACGTTGAGCACACGGATGCGATTGTTGGGAGATAATATCAGACAAGGAGCGACAATCGCGTGCTATCCTTGTTCCTCTAGCGTATCGCTTTACGGCCGAAATACGGCCTGAAAATGCTTTCTGGCCTCTCCTGACAGAAAACAGTAATCAGTGTACTACCAGCATCGACAATATCGAAAAGTGGATGTAGCACGGACATGAACCAAAATCGAAAAGTGGATGTAGCACGGATATGAACCAATCGGCTGTTTTATCGACTCCGAAAGTGGATGTGGCCATGTAGTTCCAGGCAGTGTAAAATGGATGTACGTGACGCTAGTGTACGACCTAGAAAAAGCGTTACACGAAAAACGGCAGCGTGGCGACTCTCATTCTTCTCTCTGGTACTACCACTATCGAAAAGATCAAAAAGTGGATGTAGCACGAACATGAACCATATGGAAATTTGACCGACAGTACCGAAAAGTGGAAGTGGGTAAGTGTTTCCAATTCCTAAAAGTGGATGCACGGCGCTGCTCTACGGCCTAGAAAAAGCGTCCCACGAAAATCGCCGGCATTGCCTCTCTCAGGCTTCTCTCTGCCTTAACCAGGTGTCATTTAAGAAAGAAGAAGAAGATTTTCAGTCATTTTACGGCAGGAATTTACGGCAAAGAAAATGTTCGGTGAATATAACAATTTACATTACAAATACTTGAAAATGTTTGCTGCATGCACTATAATCAAACAATAAGATATGATCTATTCTTTTATTTTCTCTTTATTAGGCTGTTGTTGGTGTTGTTCCGCATTACGTCCGAGATATAAGAGGCTTGTTGACAATATCTTTCCAGTTAACCCTCAGGTATGATTTTCATGTTTTTTATCTTCCTTAATTTGTTTTTGTTTGTTATTATTTTAGCTTTGTTTATGAATAAATATATAAATCATTATTGAAACACTATCCTTGACAATAGAGATTACTCTAATTAAAATGATTATTCTATTTATATATTTTTTTATTCTATTTATATTTGAATTTGAGATATTTACAACACACAAATAAAAAATTATGTTTATGTATATCTCACATCTATCTATATTAATGGATTTCCCTAATTTCCAGGATGGTTTAATTAAAAATAATATGGAAAAACTAACATTTTATTCATTAAGCAGTCCTGAGAAATTAGACAGGATTGGAGAGTACTTATTTCAACGAGCTTCTAGAGATATTTACAGGTACATTATGCAAAATATATGATATAATTTCATTACATGTATTTAATTTGATATATATAATAGTAGCTTTCTGTACTGTAATATCTAATCATATAAATTATATAATCACTTTACATAAGAAATATAAAAATCAATTCTAATGACTTTTACAAACATGACTGGCAATAACTTAATATGACTATACTAGCTTGCCACATGTTTATACTTGAAGCGTTATATAAAACAACAATTGATCAAATCTGATAAGTATTATTTATGTTCTAGGAGAAGAAATGGCTTTGTTGTAATTGCTATGGAAGCAATGGATCAGCTCCTAGTAGCTTGTCACGCACAAACTTTGAACCTATTTGTTGAAAGCTTCTTGAAGATGGTACAGAAATTATTAGAATCCACAGATCCTCAATTACAAATTCTCGCAACGCAATCTGTAAGTAATGATCACTGGCGAATTTAAACATTTCAGCTATTAGTTTTATTTGATTAATATATTGACTCTGCTTCTCTCAGTTTGTCAGATTTGCCAATATTGAAGAAGACACACCTTCATATCATACGCGTTATGATTTTTTTGTATCAAAATATTCTGCAATGTGCCATTCTAATAATGACGATTCTATTATACGTAAACAAATTAGACTTGCTGGTATTCAAGGACTACAGGTATGATGCCATTGAACATATCTATGAAATGTCAGTTGATTTAGATCACAGAGACTTGCACATTAAAAATTATATGTCAAGGTTATATATTCAATTATATATGTTTTTACATAGGGCGTTGTGAGAAAAACTTTGTCTGATGATTTGGTTGAGAATATTTGGGAACCTGTACATATGGACAAAATTGTACCATCATTGCTGTATAACATGCAAAATTCAAGGTAATTTAGAAAAATATTAATATTATAAAACACATACTGAAATAAATACTAATACTGACAATGAGTTTGTATTTGTAGATATGTTGATAAGGAACATGCAATGCCAGATAGTCCGACCGAGGAACGATCGGATCCGCCACAATTCGCGGAAACTTGCATGCGAGAATTGATTGGACGTGCATCATTTGGTCATATTAGATGTGTTATAAGACCCGTATTAAGGTAGAGAAAAGAAATAACTTTACTTCTAAAGGGTTATAATGTATATATGAATATATATTTATATCTATAAGATATTAATAAAAAGCTAACTATTTACAGACACTTAGATAATCACCAGTTATGGGTGCCTAATTATTTCGCAATTCATACTTTTAGAATAATTATGTTTTCTATCCAGGTAGGCAACAACGTAATTTAATTGTAATATAGTTAAACATTAACATTGGATAATCAATATTTCATTTATATATTTTTTAGTCGCAATATTCTTACACTGTAGTGGAAGCCCTAATGACACATCTCGACGATCATTCAAAGTCGTCCCCAAAAATTCGCACTAGCATAGCAGATACCTTGTCTAAAATTATATCAATTGCTGCAGGTGAAAGTGTTGGTAAGCATATAAGATAATAAAAATAAATATATTCAGCATAAATTCAATTACACAGTTAATGTATATTTATAAATATAAGTGATAATTATCGAACATAAAACGGAGATTATCTCACTATTTTTAATCTCCTTTAACCATATGTTTTTAGGACCATCTGTATTAGAAATTATAAATTCTTTATTGTCTCATCTCCGAGTAAGTGTAATGAGAAATCAATCATCAAGCAGTGATGAACAGCTATATCAAGAAGCCCTCATTAATGCTCTTGGAGAGTTTGCAAATCATCTTCCAGATTACCAGAAAATTGAAATTATGATGTTTATTATGAGTAAGGTTCCATATAGTCAACCAGATCGTATTGTATCAGTCGGCAAAGGAGATGTATTACTTCAAAGTATACTCTTAAAATCGCTGTTAAAGGTAAAAATCGTTTATTATTAACAAATTAGAACTAACTAAAAATTAGTACTATTTTTGCTTAAAAAAATCTGATAAAATCAGATAAAGAAATGTCTATGTACGATCAATAAATTTGATCATATAGACATTTTCATTTTTTATTTTTGAGATTTGTAAATATCAGATTTCTTATATGATATATTTTCCATCTTACATTCTTTAGCATATAATATACTTACTATTTTTAATGAATGTTTATCTAGTTGTGTTTTTATTAAAATAAATTTTATCATATCGTGTTTTTGATTCGTAAATATTAAAATTCTTATATGATATGTTTGATAGATTTTTTATATCTTTATAATACTACTTAACACATTGAATGTTAAATATAATTTGCTTGTTCTTTCGTTTATATAGCAAATAAAATTTTCACTATTAGATCTCGACAAAATATTACATAATATAATTGAATTCTGCAAAATTATTATATATACTACATTTATCTTACAATCAGTCACCAGTGACCGGCATAGTTTTTTATAATTATAGTGTTTTATAACACATTGAGCACACGCATTGAGCGTGTGCTCAATGTGTTATAAATGTGAATAGAAATTATTTATCGTTAATCGATGTGTAATAAATACAGTTGTATTAATATCATATAGATGCAAAAAAACTGGATGTTACTGGAAATATCACATGACTTATATCATTACAACAGTTATAATCTTATTAACCGCGCTTTGCAGATTTTATATCTGCCTGTGGCAGAAATTTAAATACGAGATAAATGTGCCTAGCGGTAAACGAAAGAATTACAAATGGTAGAAAACGATTTAATATAATTTAAGATTGCATTCCAAAATTCACTGCCAGTACTGCAATTTTGTAACTTTTAACAATGATATCGCTATCGTTACGTGCCGCATTACAGGAAATCTATAATTCACGTTATATATTTTTAATATTGGCAGCGAATTTCGAACCTAAATAAATGTACAATTAAATTTGGTAGCCAATGAACATTATTATACTATATTGGAAAACTCATTTATAGAAAAAAAACGGGACGAGAAACAAGAAAAATGGCCACTTGCTTATCTTTTTCTAATGCTATGCTAAACATAGAAAGAAATAAATCATTAACTAATCAAAAATCAGCTAGAAAGAGAAAAAAGATGCCCAAGTTACCCTACTCTCTCTTTCCTTTGTGTCCAGCCTTTAACAATACATTGAGCATTCCAGTATAGTATAGAGTTCTGATTGTGAATCACATCTATCAATGAAACTATGGCTGTATTCCGAAATTCGCTGCCAGTACTAGAAATCTATAGTTCACGTTATATACATTATAAATTTTCAGTACTGGCAGTGAATTTTGGAATGCAGCCTATATATCATATAATAAACAATTAAAAACTTATTTTAGTTTTACTGCATTAGTGCACATAAGCTGTTTATCGATACAAAAAACAATTTATTCAAAAATATACTTAATCTGAATTTTATGTAATATTTTTAAATGGTAGGATTGAGATTCTCTTTTTGGATAAAACTCTGACATACATACACAAGAATATATATAAAAACAAGAAAAAAAAATATATATATATGCATAATTTTATGTACATATAGGATTATAATATATATATAATCTCGTATATCAAAAAAATACGTGTGTGTGTGTGTGCGCGCGCGCGCGCGCGCGTGTGTGTGTGTGTACATGTCTCCGCTTTGCCCAAAAATATTATCTTACACATATTTGTAATATATAACTATATATTATAAAAAGATAATCATATCCTATCATCTGAAAATATTATATGAAACTCAAATACACACACACACATCTTTTGAATTCATCGTTTTTTATATTGATGAATATTTTATGTGCATTAAAAACGAAATAAGTTTAATCATTTATTATATTAATCATTTATTATACACACTGATAGACATGAAATTCAATTATATATATCCAGTAAGCAAAATGCCAGCAAATTTGCAACAGATTTACTCAAAAGTTGCTAGTAAATTAGTGTCAACTGTGTTTGCATTAGACTTGTGATCTGCCAATCTTAAATAGTATGTCTCATCATCAGTGACCACTGACATCTGATAGCAGATCTTGAACAGTTTTTGTCGCCAATCTGCTGTTAGATTCTATGAGCAGGCTGATCACAAGTCTAATGTGAACACAGTTGATGTCCATTTACTAGCAATTTCCGAGTAAATCTGTTACCAATTTGCTGGAATATTGCGTGCATTTTGCTTACTGGGTATATAATTGAACTTTATCTAAAGCAATAATGTACAATTTGATTATATTGGATAAATTAATAGGTGATATACATAAAAACAAATATGTTTAAATAAATATTTAATCGTTTAAAATAAGATTAAAATTAAAAAGAAGATAGGCGCTTTCTATCAGCAGAAATACTGATTTGATTGAAATAAATTGTTTACAATAGAAATTACAACCAAACTTGAATTTGTTTCTATTATTTTTTATTAGTCTTTTAAATAGAGTAGTAACAGATACTTTGTTTGTACATAGGTTGGTACCAAGTACCAAACTATTCACTTAAATACGACATTCCCACCCAGTTTCTTGGACCCATTACTAAGAATGTCACTAGCAGCAGATGCTGAAATGAGGCTTCTAGTACAAAAAATATTCCACACTCTAATTGATAGACATCGAAACATTATGAAACTTGCTAAACCAACGTAAGTTTATATCTCTTGCTAAATGTTTATAAATGTAAACATTATTTTATTAAAATTTATAATTATTGTTTCTCATTTTTTATGGCTTATATCATCTATGATTCTTTGCTGATAATACGTCAACTTTCCTCTCTTTTTCAGTGTAAATGTGATGGAACTTGGTCTTGTTATTGAGAAAGCATCTAGACCTGATGTGATTTTTATTCGGAAGCATGGACCTGAAATCTATTTAGCACTATATGAATCATTAGAGTTGTCTAGTAACACTGTGGAAAATGTGGAATCTATTTATACTACATTGGCATTACTTGCCATTGAATTGGCTTCTGAGGAAACTGTCTTAGAATTATTGAGATTGGTGTTGAGCCTCCAAGATTTAGCATTGACAAGTGGTCAAATTAGTCTTTCACTAAAATTTAATTTACATGCAACAGTTATTAGTTTATTAGTTTTAATATCGTATGTTTGTAATATCACTGTACTTATGGACTATGCAAAAAAGGTAGGTAGTTTTTCTTTCTAATCATGAATTTATTTATGCCCCTTTTTTTATTTAAATTATGATAAATTTATTAAAATGTAAACTTCCCAATCAATTGGACATATTTAAATCTATTTTAAGGTAGTGGACGCACGTCGAAAAGATAGCCCGCATTTATTACCGGATTTACAATCACAATATGATACTACTCTGACATCCAGATTAACACCAGCTCTGTTGGTTGATCAAACCGTTGTCAGTGAATGCTTAAAAGGAGCTGGTCTTGATAGTGGAAAACTCCAGCAAGGCTCGGGTTATAGTAGTAATTCTTTACAACACAGGTGATATAACTATAGTAGTAACATAGCGAGTATAACGCTCGATAATTAGCTATGAATATTAAGTATTAGAAAAGAAGTGTATACTCAAGGGCAGGAATGGTGTATTATAGTAACCGCCCTCGGCGGTTAGGTGTATACATATATGACAATCGAAAGTATCACGCATACACACGGATCACGTATGTATGTATATGTATCACTTGAAGCGCGAAGATCAAGCAGCGAAGGAGAAAAAAGTGGGAGGCATTCCGATGTTGCATCCTTATCGCAGGTCATATGATCGAGAGAGAAGGCAATGCAAGACGTGATGCCAATTAATGGTGTCCTATATCTGTCTCACTCACTCTAATTGAATGCAGGCAGTGCGAGTGAGACAGTTATAGGACTCCGCGCTGGCTGGACACCGCTTTCGGCTATCATACACATATACATCTAGCCGCCTAGAGACACCATTCCTGCCCTTGAGTGTACATTGTTTTATACATCAGTTATACATAAATCAAATAATAAATATTCTCTGTTAGGCATTCTTGGGTTGACAGTGCTGGACGAAATTCATTAGCCGATATTAATTCTGGAGGTCCAGAATTAGATAGTGGAGGTTCATCACCTAGTATACAAAAGGTTTTAAAATTGAAAAATATTAAAATTTATTGCAATATTCGCTAAATTAGCTAATGTATTTACCGATTATCATCTCATTTTGCTTATATGTTTCCTTTGATCTTCTGAATTACTTCTACTGTTTTATATTATTATCTTTTATCTTTAATTAATTTTTTGCAGAAATTACCTGGAGAAGAATTAACATTTGAAAGCATGAAAAGAATCTTGACAGAAAATAATAATAATCATGTAATAGAAGAAGAGAAACGAATGCAACTTTCTCAATTTTTCAGAAATGCGCCATTCCAAGATTTAGTGTCAAAAACACAACCTAAGGTATAAAAATGTATTATTTATATATTGTAATATTCTAAAAATCATTCCAACTAGTATATTTTTTCTAATCTTTTCTTCGATTTGCAGCACGATGTTTTACAGAGTAAATTATCCGAAATATTTAATACTTTGTCTGTTGAACCACGCAACACAATTTCTACAACTGGACCACAAACGGATATTAAACCAAGTCAAACTCCATCTTATGAAATTCACTTTCCTGAGCTGTTTGTATATTAAACCACTATTGTATATTAAACTATTTTTGTTGAAATAACATTAGCCGAATATTAGTGTTGCATTGTTTTAGATCTTGCACATGTTACAATAAGAGCAATTAATTCATAACGTTTAAAAAATGATTCTCATGTATATAATAAAAATTGGAGAAAAAAAGGTTTTGTTTTATGCATAATTAAATTTTTTTTTTATTAATGTTAATAAGTTGTGCGTGCTTGTAACAAATTCTCTCTCTCTCCCCTCTCCTCTCTCTTTCCCTCTCCTCTCTTTTTCTCTCCTCTTCTCTCTCTCTCTCCCCTCCTTTATCTCTCTCTCTCTCTCTCGTGAATTTGCTTTTAATGAGTAAAGCTCAGATATTTTTTACATATGTACGTATCATGGGGTATATTGAAAAATTATAATTATTTTATAGTTATTTGTATTAATATAGTCATTTTATAGAGAATTTCAAGAGATGTATTCACTTGGGACGCTCATGCATTTACACTTGTACTCCGTCCAGCGAGAGAATGACTTCGGATTGAACGAAAACTCGTCCGTTTCGCGCAAGTCTCCAACAGAAGCCGTATCTACATATATTGAGTACCTCGCTATGTTCTCCCCACTTTGCCCGCTTATGTGCAGACCTTAGAACATACTTAAATGGAAGGGGAATGCCTTTGTTTCCCGATAGAAAAACATGTCGGAAGGAAGTGAGAAAGAAAATCATAGTTGCTTCTCTCTTGTGAGTAACTGCTCAAAAGTGCGCATGCACGGCTTACCGGTTTGGCCCAATGAAAAATAAGGTTACATTAGTCACATGTGTGTGTACACAAAAGTATGTATATCTACAGCCTGCTATTCCCCTTCCATTTATATATGTTCTAAAGCATAGACATAGTATATCTAGACCGAGTGTTGAGGAGTGGGGGCCGATGCTCACGTAGAAAAGGACATACTCTATTTCGTGCCCCTTGCGTTCTCTCTCTTTCATACATGCGTAGAAATAGAGGAACAGGGAATTGGGAACGGTGAAATTGGGAACTGCGAAGTGAAGACCATACGTACATTTGCGTACATGATCCTGCAACTGTTTCAAACCGAAAATTCCATCGAAGAGAAATAATACAAAATGTAAGTATTGTTTTCTAAATAGAGCTATCATATTCTTAATCAAATGATAATTATTTTCATTTATCATTATAGCAAAAGTGCGACTAGAATTGCAATGGTTAGCAATGGTTAAGCTACATATGCTGGAAAAAACATTCTGTTTTATTATCACGGCAATTTCACAGGTAATGTATAAATTTAGAGATATGATTAGATTTTATAACTTTATATTTGTATTAGACATAAATATTCTTCAGTTTCAATCGAAAATAACGCAATATTCTATATGTTTAGTTTTCTATCAGATGCAGAAAGGCGAGAAAAATGGTTTAATACCATTGGTTATACTGTTGATACTTACAAAAATGCAAGAATTTGCAGTGAATTGCTAGAACCATGGAATGCAGGATCGACTCAATCGAGATTTTTCATGAATATGTAAGTATATTTGTCGCAGTGAATTTAGTTTTGTTATAAGCTCACCCTATATTTTGATTTTTTATGATGCAGGGATGACGGTCCAAAAACGATAAAAATGCAAACTCTTTACAGACGTCGCAACGAAACGGCAAGTTTAAGACTAACATTAGATCCAGAGTGTAGTTATGCGATTAATATTCAACCCAGTGGAATCATCGATAAGATCTCTTGTAGAATATGGGATCGTTGGCCGTTGCTTTATTTAGCGATTATCAGCTTACTTTTACTGTTCGTCTCAATAAAGATACATAGTTCAGACATGCTACCAACTGTAATTGTTACAATAGTATTGTCTTTTTTTTTCAACGTTACTTATGAAGCTTGCATTGCTTTATGTATCATCAGCATATCTGCCATTGCTGTATGCTGCTGTGTCATATTAAAAAATACTGCCTTAAAAAAAATTCTGTCTATTAAAAAAAATTCTGTCTGTTTTTACACAAAGGTAATAAATTTTTTTAAATTAGTTTTAGTTTAAGATTACGATACTTTAAAAATATAAAACATTTTAAAGAAATTTTTTCTATATTTTTTGTTTTCTACAACAGATCTTGTAGAAATTCCAAGAAAGATCCAAGAAGCAATATTCAAAGTAACAATCAAAATGAATCGTTAATAGATATTGAATATGAATCAACAATGGATATCCAACATCAATCGGCAATAGATGTTCAACAATCGACAATCATGACAATTAAACATGACAATCTTATTTTGGCTAAACCAATATTTGTCGAGAATACAGTAACACATAATAACATCAGTCGAAGAAGGTAAAATAAACACGAAAATAAAAAAAAAAACATATAATTTGCTCTGACTACCAAGTATAAATAAACTCATTTGTTTCAGAAAACGATGTAATGATATGGAAAAGATTTTCCTAAAGACTGGTAAATATACTAGAAATAAATGTACTTTTTCCTGCTGTCAGATACATTATATATGTTTATTATATAAGATAGTAAGTACAATAATAATGTGTAGTACAATTATGTATTTATTGTTTATATGTACAATATTTCACAGTAATAATAAGAAATATATTATTGTAAATATATAGTATTATAAATAATAGTTAATAGTTTTTAATAAAAACAGAACAAACTGAAGATATATATCTTTTAGCACATGCATTACAATTTAAATTTTATTGATTTTTAAAAAGTGTTAATTTATTGTTTCTAATTCTTATTCTTTGGGTAGAATTCGCAAATGTACTTTCATGTTTCAGACGCACGTTAAAATAAGTTTCCAATATTAATTTTATAATTTGACTTCGGTGATCAAATAAAGGAGACTGATCATAAATGTGATCATTCATATTAAATATATATGAAGGAAGTGAGCGTAAAGATTGACATATTAAAACATTTAATATATTTTTAGTTTTAAATAATCTGTCTTGATTATATCTTACAGTTTTTTCTGCATTCTTACATATAATAATAACATCGGATGATGCTTGACACAAACCACTTCGATTTTTTCGCTGTAAAAGTTTATCAGAACGATATGCGTATGATTCTTTTTGTTCTTCGTTTAAAATGAGCAATTGTTTACAAAAGAAGCAATCTATTTTTTTTTTTTAACAGTCGGCAATATAACCAGATATGTACGTAATAACTTCATCAGCATATTCAGTTAAGCACCAATTGTTTTGTTTAAAATAATCATGACGTCTGTAAGGAGTTTGCATTTTTATCGTTTTTGGACCGTCATCCCTGCATCATAAAAAATCAAAATATAGGGTGAGCTTATAACAAAACTAAATTCACTGCGACAAATGTACTTACATATTCATGAAAAATCTCGATTGAGTCGATCCTGCATTCCATGGTTCTAGCAATTCACTGCAAATTCTTGCATTTTTGTAAGTATCAACAGTATAACCAATGGTATTAAACCATTTTTCTCGCCTTTCTGCATCTGATAGAAAACTAAACATATAGAATATTGCGTTATTTTCGATTGAAACTGAAGAATATTTATGTCTAATACAAATATAAAGTTATAAAATCTAATCATATCTCTAAATTTATACATTACCTGTGAAATTGCCGTGATAATAAAACAGAATGTTTTTTCCAGCATATGTAGCTTAACCATTGCTAACCATTGCAATTCTAGTCGCACTTTTGCTATAATGATAAATGAAAATAATTATCATTTCGATTAAGAATATGATAGCTCTATTTAGAAAACAATACTTACATTTTGTATTATTTCTCTTCGATGGAATTTTCGGTTTGAAACAGTTGCAGGATCATGTACGCAAATGTACGTATGGTCTTCACTTCGCAGTTCCCAATTTCACCGTTCCCAATTCCCTGTTCCTCTATTTCTACGCATGTATGAAAGAGAGAGAACGCAAGGGGCACGAAACAGAGTATGTCCTTTTCTACGTGAGCATCGGCCCCCACTCCTTAAATAAGGGCAAACGCTCGGTCTAGATATACTATGTCTATGTTCTAAAGTGCAGACCGAGGTTATTCTCTCACTAGACGGAGTATATATTATTTTCAACCATTTCTTTTGGATTAGCACTCGTATGTAAAGATAATTTTAATAATTTACGAACTACAAACTAAAAATTGCAAAATTAATATTGTAAGTAGGGTCACTAACTGTTCCGAATTTTCCGGGACATCCCGATTTTCGGCTCTCATTAGAAACGTCCCGAAAGAACCTTAGACGGGACGCTATTTGTCCCGATTTTTCATAAAATAAATAATATAAAACATAATAATAGATCGTACTAAAATTCAGGTCCGTGGTTGAATTGAAACAAAAACAGTCAGCCGGTCTGTAGAACTGTAAAATTTTATGTTGATTTTTCATTGCTTTTATATTTGGTTGATGATTGTTCTTTAATTTTATTTTAAGAATTTTATCAGTTTAGTTTTAAATTAATGATTAATTATATTAAAAAATAATAGAAGACTATGTTCTGTTGATTGTTTAACGTTAAGTGTAAATAGTAAATATAAGCCGAAGATAAGAATCAAGATATGAGTCAACTATCAAATTAATCAATTTAAAGTAAACTATAAATACGAAACGAATCTCTATAGTCAAAAACTGGTTCTTTCTATAGTATTAGCCGGTATTATAAAAAGAAAACTCAATAAAACTGCAATATTATAACCACATTCCCAGTCAGCCACATCTGTTCTAACAGATATTGCCAAGTGCTTGCTACAAATTATTCTCAGCAAAAAGACTACAAATTTGGTACAAGAGTTGTTATTACCGATTAAGCTGGCAGTTTGCCGGCAAGAACCAAGCAAAGCTTGCTAACATAACTAGACAGCAAATTGGCGGCAGAAACCGAGCAAAGCTTGCTGACATGACTGACATCAGATAGTCGGCAAAAACTGAGCAAGATCTGGAGTGCGCAATCTGATGGCATATTGGCAGCAAAAACAGAACAGAATCTGCAGCTTATTACAAAGTATTATATTATAAAAGAGTTCAGTCGCTTATCGCTATGCGACGCGTTATTCATTATCTATACCCGTATTCAAATTCTTGTCATGAGTGTATAAAGCCTGCAAAATGCTAATAATATTATGATATATATATTTCCATCAGTTCAATTTTTGATACAATTCTTATACAGAAAATTCAGATATTGAACTGATTTTTGGCAAATCGGACAGATAATTGTTCGATTTTCACTTATTCGAACAATTTCTGTTCAAAAAGATCTTTGATTTTATAAATTAAATTATTTAAATTTATCTATATGTTTTAACACATTAATATATGATTTTATATAATGTCTAATTATCTAATGGTCACCTTATGACCAAAACTTATCATCATTTTGTTACTTAGGGTTGAGATTTTAAATCCATTTAAATATACTATTTTATATGAATGGCCAAAAGCTGCAGAATTTGTTCGAATTTTGCTGACAATCTGATGTCAGATTGTCTTGCGCAGATCTTGCTCGATTTTTGCCACCATTTGACGTCAAATCATGTCAAGCTTTGCTCGGTTTTTGCCGTCAATTTGCTGTCAGATTATGTCAGCAAGCTTTGTCACCAAAACACAAGCTTAATGCGGACACAGATGGCACTGGATTTGTTACCAAGTTTTGAGCGAATTTGATGCCAATTTGGCAACAATTTGTTATCAAATTGCTTACTGGGTTGTTTCATAATTAAAATTATACGAATAAAAAAATCCCGATATTTTTTATTATGTCCCGATTTTTAAAGGTCGATATTCCGAAATTGGTTGATCAAGAATTGGTCACCCTAATTGTAAGTCACGAATAAGCGGACGAAAAATAACGGGGCTCCACCGGGATTCAATCCTAGGACCCAACTTGTCGCTAGCTGGCATATTCTGCCAGTGAGCCAAACTTTGCCCCTTACCAGTATATTTTCTCCACTCCAATTAGAAATTCTTCTCTAAATCTTATAATATAATATGATATAATTTATTTTCCTATAATACAATCAGAACAGTCAAGCCTTGTAGTTTTGGTTTGCCTTTTTCTTTAATTATATACATATACATAACTTAATAGATAATGATGCAATCAATAAGTAAATACATATAAAACACAATACTGATAACAATAATTATAAAAATATTTGAAAAAACTATATATACAATCACTTTATATATATTTTCTAGATTAGAATCAAAAATTCAGGAATGTCTAAAACATTTTGCACATGATACATATTTATATTATGAAGCATAGAGATATAAAAGTTTTATTTCAAATATTTTTTAAATATATTAAAACATACACACACAAATGTTATGTGTATGCTAAATTGAAAGTTTTATTTTGTAATATATTTTTATTCTTTTTTATACTTGCCTTCAAATTTATTTAAATAAACAAAATTTATTTATGTGAAAAAAAAGTATGTATATTTGAGGCAAAACCATTTTTTATTGTACTTTATCATATAGTCTGTAAAGGTCTCTGTACTGTTACATTATTAATGTGTAACTGTTTCTTTACATCATTGAGTTTTGTACAAAATATTTGAAAAATTACCAAATACATAATATTTGAATGGAATGAGCACAAGTTATTGTATATTTGGTGAATATTTGAGACTTCAACTGCTCATCGTAGGCACATGATTAGTCAATTTTAAATGAAGTGCAGAAGATAAATAACATCTCTTGGAGAGCTGATAATTAAACACACATTAGTATACAATTTTAAAACTTAACATTTATAGAGGATGTTTGAATATTATTCGGTTATTGATCAATTTTAAATGAGGTTCAAAAATTAAATAACATCTCTTGGAGAGTTGATAATTAAACACACGCAGTAGTATACATTTTTGAAGTTTAACATTTATAGGGATGTTTGAATATTATCAACATAATAGATAGTATGTATTGTGCACATTTCATTTTCACGCAATGCTAAAATAATCTTAATGTTTTATACGTTATTTTGTGAAAAATGCAATGTAGTTTTTAATGATCGTGCGATTGAATTAATAGCGTTTTCGAGTGAAGTAAGATTTGACTGCTCCGATTAAATCCAATTTTCCATGAAAATATGTTCGACCAAAAATAAGTTTTGAATTTCATTAATATAAATAAGCATATTCCTAGTAACCCAAGACGATGTTTATGACGTTATTAATCGCTCTCAGAGCGATCAAATTTGCTTCACTTGAAAACGCTATAAGGTATTGGCATATATGCTATGTTCGTGCAACGATTACTAACATAATATAATTTGATGCATGTTTTTATTTTTTTTTGTTTATATTGAAATGCATTTGGTCAGTTTGGTACATTCTAAGAGGTATTTCAAGGCTCCACTTTCAGTAATTCCACATCAAAGATGAGGACGGCATTTGGTGGAATAGTGTGTCTTTGTCAAGGCTAATATAGTTATCTGTGTTTTATAACAAATAAACTATATAAAATAATTCTATTTAATATATTTGATTATTCTATACTTAATATTATTTTGAATTAAAGGATATACTCCAGGATGGCCTCGACTGCCGTAAGCATAATCTGGAGAACAAGTTAGCCTAGCTCTTTGCCCAACGCACATTTGCGCGACTCCTTGGTCCCAACCTTTAATTACTTCACCTTTGCCAATTTTGAACTTAAATGGCACACCGCGATCTCTGCTAGAATCGAATTTCTTTCCATTGTCAAGAGTACCTAAAAAAATAAATATATATGTATATACATATATATTGTATAATTAACTCTATTATATTTACAATATTATAACATTTCATATATGCAAATTATTCATAGAAAAAAAAAGTGGAATATTGTAATCTTATTTTTTTATTATGTAGGTATAAAGCAATAACTAAAATTTTTTTATATCTCTGAGATATATACACACAATAATATTTTATATTAGATATTATATTATCATGCAATATGTATAAAATTCAGAATATTAATTATATTCATATATAAAAATAATCACCTGTGTAATGTACAACTACTGTTTGCCCAGTCTTTGGATAGGTTTGACCTGCAAATATACAGTAACTTATGAGAAATATTATGATAAGTAGAATGTGTCGGTATTTAGAATTGTAGCAACAGAAATGAAAAAGAAATATTGTTGTATAGCGCAGAATCTACTTTGCTTGAATACAGAGACTGGATTAATTATAACATGAAATAAATCATGTTTATTAGCGGTCTTTTAGATTGTGTATAAGGCATATTTAGCGTATATTGAGCGAAACGCTAAAAGTTTCGGAGAACGTGGTATACGGCGTGTAGAGCATTTCAAAATGGGAGAGAGGGTTTTCCAAAGAGACCAGAATAATGAAATTTCATGAATCCATAGAAGATGAAACTTATAATTACCATCACCAGGACTCAGAACTTCGACATCCACGCCCATGACTACGAATTTTTTCCGTACAACGATGAAATTCTCTTTTCAAAGTAGCAAGGTTCGCGCGAGAATTGATCGCCTGAACCGAATCGACTTACTCGGAACAGAGAACAAAATTCACGTAAAATGACACTACCTGACTGATACTACCCACAATCCACAGATAATAATTTCCAGTGATTCCAGATCATGAGATTATCAGACGCATGCGTAGTAACCATGAAGTAAAGCCCGCTGCACATGGTGCAATTTTTCGTGTTAAGGGTCGGCAGGAGAGACAGTAGAGACCTCTCGCGGGAAGCCGTGAACTATGGATACGTTTTTTTCGTATTACGGCCAAAATACAAAGAAAATTAAATTCTAACAGCAATATTCGTAATCAGTAGGATCGTAAGATTGGCTCTACAGAGCGATTTTTTGGAAAAAAGAGTTAAAATAATATTTCATAAATTGATAAATAAGGTACAGCTCTGGTACAGCTCATGGCGGATTAGGTGCAGTTGGCCATGAGCTGTATTTTATTAATTATCAATTTTTTGAGAGCCAAAATGCAAAATCCGGCTCTGTAGCGCCAATCTAAGCTTTGCAAAGAATATAGCAAAAAAAGTTAGAGGAAGAAATATGACTTCTTCGAGGCTACATACGAAAAAAACGGATATCACTAGAGCGATATGCAAGGAGCAGCTAATGGGGACATTTTTCTAGTAGTACACTGATCGTTTGACAAAGAGAGATGATTGCGCCGTCTTTGTCTCTCTTTCATCGTGTATGTGTGTAGTATCCGTGAAGGCACAAACACCGATACGTTGAGCACACGGATGCGATCGTTGAGAGATAAATCTAGACAAGGAGCGACAATCGCGTTCTGTCCTTGTTCTTCTAACGTATCGCTTTACGGTCGAGATACAACCTGAAAATGCTTTCTGGCCTCTCGTGGCAGAAAGCAGTAATGCAACATGACTAACGGGCGCCCATTCTTTGAGAATTTTAAAGTTACGTATATACATATATGCATATATATGTTTAAATTATTAGTTAAAATTATACGTGCAATTAAATATTGTATGATGATCAATAAAAAAATCCCAACACGCAAAAAAAGTTTAATATCTATCCCTACAAAATAACTTTTAAAAAAGTTTTTCCATGAAAAATAATTTTCATACAAAATAAAGATTAAAAAAAGATTTTCCTCTAAAAAATAATCTTTAAAAATAAATATCCTATAAAAAATCAAAAATCAAAAGTAAATGAAATCAATAGTTAATTAGCCAAGTATTTAGAAGCAATTCAGTTTATAAAGATTTGTAATTTAAAGTAGTATTTGTCATAAAATCAATCTTGTATTTATAGAAATGTTATAGACAGATTCACTCACAGATTCACGGGTTTCTATGAAATTAAAACGCATTTTATTTTTATTAACAGAAATCTGATTTTCAAAATAAGTTCAACAATTTTGAATATTGTATATCACAAATTACACTATTTTAGAGTTTATTAAGAGTATTATATGCTATAATATCAAATCATATTGTTGATGTTAAGTGCGATTAAAATTCTTTTGATTTGCAAAGTATATCTTACAGGATGTATAATTCGAAACAAAATTTTTCATAAACTCATAGTCGCATAAAAAAAACTTAGACTAAAGCAAAATATAAAAACTTGGCGTGCCCGGGTCGTATTAAAATATATGGTCCCAGATTTGTATCGTTTATATTTCATGTTATATGAAAATTATTGCATATATAGTTTTAGAAACATTAAAATAATTTTATATATTTATAATATATACACGTCTTAATGTGACCCGGGGAACACCAAGTTTTTATATTTTGCTTTAGTCTAAGTTTGTTTTATGCGACTTTGAGTTTATGAAAAATTTTGTTTCGAATTATACATCCTGTAAGATATACTTTGCAAATCAAAAGAATTTTAATCGCACTTAACATCAACAATATGATTTGATATTATAGCATATAATGCCCTTAATAAACTCTAAAATAGTGTAATTTGTGATATACAATATTCAAAATTGTTGAACTTATTTTGAAAATCAGATTTCTGTTAATAAAAATAAAATGCGTTTTAATTTCATAGAAACCCGTGAATCTGTGAGTGAATCTGTCTATAACATTTCTATAAATACAAGATTGATTTTATGACAAATACTACTTTAAATTACAAATCTTTATAAACTGAATTGCTTCTAAATACTTGGCTAATTAACTATTGATTTCATTTACTTTTGATTTTTGATTTTTTAAAGGTTTTTATTTTTTAAAGCTATTTTTTAGAGGAAAATCTTTTTTTAATCTTTATTTTGTATGAAAATTATTTTTCATGGAAAAACTTTTTTAAAAGTTATTTTGCAGGGATAGATATTAAACTTTTTTTGCGTGTTGGGATTTTTTTATATACTTTGCGTATTTTTTTTTACCTTTGTGAGGTTTTTTTTAGGTGATCTCATTGCTTTTTGTAAAAATTTATATCTTTTCTGCAAAAAATGTATAAGGAAAGCTTCTTTAAAAATTATTTTGTACAGATAGATATTAAACTTTTTTTGCGTATATGTTGGGATTTTTCTGTATACTTGGCGTATTTTTTTTACCTTTGTGAGGTTTTTTTTAGGTGATCTCATTGCTTTTTGTAAAAATCTATATTTTTTCTGCAAAAAATATATATGCGTTTTTAGCATATAATATTTAATAATATAATATAATTTTTTATTCATGTAGAATATCTAATAATAATAAATTTCTTAATAATAATAAATAAATCACAATAATAAAGTTTTATTGTAGAATTGACATTCGTTAATTTTATTTTTAGTATATAATGTTCAACAATAATATATATGTGCTTACATTATATTATCTCACAATAATACCGTACAGTTTTATTTATGTAGAATTGACATTTATTAATTTTATTGAATCCTATATAAGCAATAAAATCTTGTATAAAGTAGCTCAATTTAACTATATCTATAAATTCATTCACTTTTGTATTATTGTAACATCATGTAGACCATTCTTCAACTGTATGATGTTACAGTAATACAAAAGTGAATGAATTTATAGGTATAGTTAAATTGAGCTACTTTACGCAATATTTTATTACCTATATAGGATTCAATAAAATTAACGAATACCAATTCTACATAAATAAAACTGTACGGTATTATTGTGAGATAATATAACATAAAGTGCCATAGAGGTTGCAAAAAAAGATAAATAAAGTACCATAGAAGATACCAAAGAAGACAAAGTATTTTTTATTTTAAGTATTTTCTTTTAAGTTTTTTCTTTTTTTTTATATTATCTCAATAATAGAGTTTTATTTATATAGAATTGGCATTCGTTTTATTTTTAATAATATAATATAGTTCTTATTCATGTAGAATATCTAATAATAATAAAGTTTAATAATAATAAGTAAATCACAATAATAAAGTTTTATTTATGTAGAATATCTCACAATAATATAGTTTTATTGTAGAATTGGCATTCATTAATTTTATTTTTAGTATATAATGTTCAACAATAATATATATGTGCTTACATTATATTATCTTACAATAATACAGTAGTTTTATTTATGTAGAATTGGCATTCGTTAATTTTATTGAATCCTATATAGGCAATAAAATCTTGTATAATGTAGCTCAATTTAACTATACCTATAAATTTATTCACTTTTGTATTACTGTAACATCATACTTCAATGTAGACCATTCTTCAACTGTATGATGTTACAGTAATGCAAAAGCGAATGAATTTGTAGATATAGTTAAATTGAGCTACTTTACACAATATTTTATTGCCAATAAAATTAACGATGCCAATTCTACATAAATAAAACTATACTGTATTATTGTGAGATAATATAATATAAGCACATATATATTATTTTTGAATATACAGTGGCGTGCAAAAGTTTCCGGCCACTGACATTTTGTACTCTAATTTATTTAAAAAAAGCCTAATGAAATTTTAATCATTATTAGGTGCGAGTATAACATATAGGAAACAAAATAATATAGTGAAAGAATATTGTTTATGTCCGTGAAAGTATTTATAGTTATAATTGTTATATTTACATGTGCAAAAGTTTCCGGCCACATAATATATTTGACCCGCAATAGGACTTCAAAGAGTTGTTTATGAATAGTTTCGTGTTGAATGTTTATACTTAGTTCATAGGAAATCGTCGAAGCATAAACATGGCTCGGCATACGCAAATCCAAATTCGTGAGAGAGTAATTAAATTTTCAGAAGAAGGAAAGTCTTCTCGTGAGATTGCTTCACTATTATCGATAGGTAAATCAACCGTGAATGATATTATTGTTAAGTACCGTGCTGGATATGGTTTAAAAGATCGTCCGCGTAGTGGAAGGCCACAAAAAACATCTAAAAAAGTAGATCGTATCATTAAACTCAAATCAACTGCGGATGTCAAGAAAACTGCTGCCGAAATTGCACGCGACATACAGGATGAAAACCTTGCCAATGTTAGCCGTAGTACTGTGACACGAAGACTACATGATGTGGGACTTTTTGGCCGTATAGGTATTAAAAAACCATTAATCAGTAAAAAGAATAAGAAGGCCCGATTACAGTTTGCCAAAGATCACCAAAATTGGACAGTCGAAGATAGGAAAAAAGTAGCTTTCTCAGACGAATCTAAATTTAATCTTTTTGGAAGCGATGGTAGACAACATGTACGATGTCCTATTGGTACCAGAAATGACGTTCGGTACCAAATTCCTACTGTAAAGAACGGTGGAGGAAATGTGATGGTTTGGGGAGTTTTTTCTGCACAAGGAGTCGGTCCATTAGTCGAGATCAACGGAAATATGAACGCTGCTATTTACAAGGACATTTTAGAAAAAAATTTGTTAACATATGCTGAAGAAACAATGCCGCAGGATTGGATATTTCAGCAGGATAATGACTCCAAACACACATCAAAGTTGTTAAAACAGTGGTTTTCTGCTTCAAATGTGAGAGTTTTAAGCTGGCCATCTCCATCACCGGATTTGAACCCAATTGATCACCTGTGGGAAACGCTAGATCGTCAAGTTCGAAAGCATACATATTCAAATAAAGTCACATTATTCAAATCGTTGAAGAAAGAATGGGGTAAAATTCCACCTGCTTGCATTAATCGACTAATTGAGTCGATGCCACATAGTTGTGCGGCTGTTATTGCTGCAAAGGGTATGGCTACAAAATATTTACACTAAAATATAATTTAAACTAATTAAAATGTATTATAGAATATGTGGACTAATAATTTTTCTCATAGTACAATGTGGCCGGAAACTTTTGCACATGTAAATATAACAATTATAATAATAAATATTTTCACGAACATAAACAATATTCTTTCATTATATTATTTTGTTTCCTATATGTTATACTCGCACTTGATAATGGTTAAAAAGTCATTAGGTTTTTTTTAAATAAATTAGAGTACGAAATGTCATTGGCCGGAAACTTTTGCACGCCACTGTATATACTTTGGCTTTCTTTGCATACATATAACTAATATTATAATAGCATGTTGTACGATTGCCAGATATATGTGTAATGTGAAATATATGTATATTCATTATATAGGTTTCTCTTTTTTTATAAAATATAATTATAGATAGAATATTTAAATAAATATTTAAGGCTCCTGAGTAGTCGCCGTGAAACTCTGAGTTGACGGTAGCGACATGAGAATAAAGATGTTGCGGTAGGAATAAGAACTCTGTCCAACGACTTACCATATAAGTGAACTGAGATTTATTTGTAACTTTCGGCTGGATTTTTTAGCTCACGCCTACTGCTCACTGCTCCCCTCTTACCCCTCGCTCCTTAGCAACGCATCGCCGCATCGTAAATCGTAACTAAGGAGCGCATCGCTTAGTCTCAGGAACGTGCGTATCACAAATGTGATAGCACAATACTCTAGTAACCATGAAACATAAATATTTTAAATTGTTATAGAACATATAAGTAATTAATAATATAATAATAATTATTTTTATTATTAATACAAAATAAAAAATATTGAATAGAAAATTTTAATGAGAACTTTTACTACTAGAGTATTGTGCTATTATATTTATGATGCGCACGTTCCTGAGACTAACAGGGGACGGCACGATCTTGGGGTCACCGAATTAAAAAAGGCTTTTATAGTGTAGTACTCTATTAGAAGAATATTTGAGCAAAGGGATAGGATGCAATGCTCAACCATTTCCAAGAAAATGATTTAAACAATATGGCTTTCCTTATATCTGGCTCCGTTATATCAATTATCGAAAAGGCGGTGTAGCTCGGGCATTAAGCGCGTGACTATCACGCATCCAACCCGGGTTCAATTCTTGTCCCTGCCACTCTTTTTCTCATTCTTTTTTTATACAATCTAGCAACAAATATTTATTCATGTAAAATAAAATTAATTTAACTAACATTTTTTTTTTAATTTGCCCTTTCGGAAGGCAATTTTCTTTTAATTTACTCACGAAACTTTTGTTAAACTTACAACCTTATTATTTTATGCATTCTATTCGATATAAAATGAAGCAAATAAAACGCCATTATTTGAACATAGTTATTATTTAATACAAAATTACAAACAAATGTGTCAAAACTTTTATTCATCCTTGTTATCACTATCATCAACACTCTCTACAGATCGGTTACAACTATTCGGATGATACTTGTAATTACTTGTTGTAATTTTGTATTAAATTATAACTATGTTCAAATAGTGGCGTTTTATTTGCTTCGTTTTAAATCGGGTAGATGTATAAAATAATAAGATTTTAAGTTGAATTAAAATTATGCCCAGTTTTGTGAGTAAATTAAAAGAAAATTGTCTTTTGAAAGTGCAAATTCAAAAAAAAAAAGTTGGTTAAATTAACTTTATTTTACATGAATAAATATTCGTTGCTAGATTGTATAAAAAAAATGAGAAAAAAGTGCCAGGGACCAGGGGCAAGAATTGAACCCGGGTCTGATGCGTGATAGCCACCCGCTTTAATGCCCGAGCTACGCCGCCTTCTCGCTAATCGATATAACGGAGCTGAATATAAGAAAAGCCATATTATTTAAATCAAATTTTCTTGGAAATGGCTGAGCATTGCGCCCTTCCTTTGCTCAAGTATTCTTCTAATAGAGTACTACACTATATAAAAGATATATACTATATACAGGGTGTCCGATAAAGATTGTGCCAACGCTTGTGAGCGGCTAGAGCACAGTAAACTGAACAGAAAAGTCCTGTAACATTTTTTTATATAACGCTTAATAAAGGAGTTATTATTGAGTAAAATCTGGTCAATTAGCGTCGATTTTTAGCCGGACGCACGTCGGTGAGCCGCCCGCTTGATAGTATGCGGCGGCGCACACTTCACAGCGCGGGGCTCACTAACGTGCGCCCGGCTAAAGGTTGGCGCTGATTGGCCAGATTTTACTCAATAATAATTCCTTTATTATGCGTTATATAAAAAAATGTTACAGGACTTTTCTGTTCAGATTATTGTGCTCTACCCGCTCACGAGCGTTGGCACAATCTTTACCCTGTATATGTTATATGTTAGCTACAATGTTAGTTACAAGTTACCAGCATGTTACCCACATGTCAGAATTTTTATGCAGCGCCTCACGTTGCAAATCGATGAACTATGAGGCGTGAAAAGTGACGTTTTGACAGCCCAAATTATTCTTGCGTGCCATTTCGTAATTATTCGCTTTATGCTAGTTTTGTGATGTGTAACGTATTCGTGAAACTTATAAAATTGTCCGAAAACTAAGCTTAGCAAGAAAAGTATTATGTAAAAAGAACATTTTCCACTTCTTTCGACAGCTGTCAAACTACATGTTTTCCCGTATTACTAGGCTTACTTTGACACTCATTTTACGGTTATTTATTAATTATCAAAGGAAAAGCTTAGTTTTCGGACAATTTTACGAGTATACTAAAGCGATCTGTAGTCTTGTTTCTTTAAAATATCTTTTTATTTAGAAATGGCACGCAAGAATTCTCAGCGTGTCATTTCTCGCTTCTGACGTCATCATTCCAATATGGCCGCGGCGACTACTCAGGAGCCTTAAGGGTTAAAAATTTGAAATATTTTATTCTTTCATTTAATTGTTCAAGAGTGTTCGGGAGTCGACCTCGACGAGATCGCCCGAATCTTGAGAAACGCTCAGAGATGAGCGAGAAGCGGTGTGTAACGCGAATCCGTAGATCCGCTGGAGGATAAGGAGAGTTCAGAAAATACTCGATTGCAGATTGTTTTCAATATTCGTTTAATTTCGAATAATGGGAGCGAGCGACGGCACGTATTCCGCGATTCCGACGGAAATCTTCAAATTGTCCTGTTAATTACTGCCCTTTTCTCGCGGTTCGGAAATCTTGATTAAGAGCTTCTTGCTAGAAACTCTCGCCAGAACGGAAATCGGTAATTATTCAGTTTAGCGTCCTCACCTCAAATATCGATGAAATTATGCTCATTCGATGCGTTTTTGCATAAAACGAAAGAATATAGCAGAAAAAAGCGTCGCTCTGCCCCGCGAAGCGAAATATTAATAGTTAAAGTTGATGATTATTTAGGTTACAAAACCTGTCATACCGACGAAATGCAGCGACATGAGTATGTTCTATGACCACATGCGAATCGAAATCAAGTACAAGTACTGCCTGAAGACATGTTTCGTTTTCACATTGATGCAATAATTTTCTTTATCAATATTTACATCATTATTACACTTATTATACTTTATTGTATATGTTAAAATAATTTGGTACATTAAAAAAAAATCTCATTTCGCGTTGTAAAGTATATGCGTAGACACAATGGGTTCCGCCCCCCCTACGGGGGGGCTCCACTTCCGGAAGATATAACCTAACCCAAACCCAATTTTTGTTCCAAATTTAATGCAATTCTAATAGACCACGTTGCAATTTTGGAATTGGAACAAATTGGGTTTGGGTTAGGTTATATCTTCCGGAAGTGGAGCCCCCCCGTAGGGGGGCGGAACCCACTGTGTTCACGCATATACTTTACAACACGAAACGAGGTCAACCTTTTCCGCCTAATTATATGAATTGTATGACACGTTTTGTAACCTAAATAATCGTTAACTTTAACTATTAATATCTTGCTTCGCGGGGTAGAGCGACGCTTTTTTCTGCTATATTCTTTCGTTTTATGCAAAAACGCATCGAATAAGCATAATTTCATCGATATTTGAGGTGAGGACCCTAAACTGAATAATTACCCGGAAATCTTGCACGCGGACGCCGGATGGAATTTAGCGCGAGGCAGAGGACATTCGCGATGCGGGTAACAAGCGTCGACTCTCGGACTCCAAACAATTAACAATCACAAACTCAATAAGTATAGAGCAGGTAGTAATACAGAAAATGAGGCGTCTTTCGCACTGAGTTCGATGCTCGATCGTATACTAGAATGTCGGTTGAGAATTTACAACAAGAATGACGAAAGCGCATACGACACGAGCGAATTAAACAACAGCAGCGCGAATGGTCTATGAGTACCGCAACACGACACGAGCGAGAATACGACACGAGATAATATCATACGAGAAATTATGATACGAGAAATTATGATCGATTGCTATCGACCAGCTCGAATCGTCGTCAGCGGCAGACTGAATAACGACGGAAAAGAGTCGCGGTCGACCGATTTCCATAATAGGATATTTTCGGCGCCGAACGTTCGAGAATATAGGTGTTTGTCACACTTTTTCTTTGTTATGATCACGCGATCACGCGCCGATCGGCTGATCGCGACGATGTTTATTCTCACTCGTGTTTTGATTGCGGCTCTTACCGTTCAGATTTGTCGATTGAATTTACAGTTTAAATTTATCGATTAAATTCAACGTTTCAACTTGAACAAAGAGAAAAATATTTTTTTTTAATAAGATGATTAATTATGTGAGCCATATCGTATCTTAAAACTCCTTCTGAAACATCATGCATTAAGTCGCAGGATAAATTATTTATAATATGAAAATTTGGTAATTCATGCCAAATACATACTTCTTTAATATCATATCAGAAAGATAAACAATCATTATTGTAGTTGTCAATGTTATGTAAGTTTTCTTCATTTTCTGTGGTTTGATGTTTTGTTTCATTTCTGTGAGTCTTACAAAAACGACAAAAATAATTTGAACGAAAACTTTCATCATATCCTAAAATAGAATTTAAACCTAAATTGTCTCTCAAAATTAATAGTAATGTAAAGTATATCTGGACATTTTTCCCTGAAGATGTTTGTATTTCAATACCTTCAATTTCTAAATATTTCAATTCTTGAATGATTTTATAGAATATTTTTTTATTACCATTTGAACTCGATCGGCAGAAAAACTAAGCTGAGTTAAAAAGATATTTTCTAATAAAGAAGCATACTGAACGGGTATGGAAGCTAATGAAATATAAACTGCACCTATTTTATATATACCAGATTTTGAACCTAAAGGATTATTAGGTTCAAAATCATCATAGAAAAGATATAATGGGAATACTATTTTTTGGGGAAATTTTTCTTTTACTTCTATCTATAAGTTTCCTTGCAAAATATTGGTACGTACATTATTGTCATATAAAGATTTTTCATTTTGCATATAAGATACGATTTCATCAAATACATGTGGTAATTCTAAAAATTGTTTTAAGAGGATGCCGGAGCGACGGGCGAACTCCGACGGGTTAGCGCCCTCCTCTAAACGTAACTAAAAGTGTCGGTATATTACCAACGCATTATAGTTACGTTATCGACAATATTATGTAGAATAATTAAAGTCAGGGACATATGCATATTTTAGACAGAGCAATAAAACCCAAGTTCTTCGCGTTGTGTTAAATATGTGGAGACAAAAAAAATGTTGTATTTCTACTTCTCTATCTCGTACAAGCAATTTTAGAGCACAGATGTCTGTGTCGCATACATATTTTGAACACAATAATATAATATTGCTCATATTGTCTCTTTTGATTTTGTCATGATGTGCATATATATATATATATATATATATATATATATATATATATATATATATACAGGGTGTATAAAAAGTACCGGGACGGTGAAATATCTGAAAAACTAAGCATTTTCGAAAAAAATGTTTCAAATAAAAGTTGTAGGGTTTCAAATGATCTATTTATTAGATACTATAAGTTTGACCTTGGGTGGCGTCGCCAAGGTCAGGACAAGGTCACCTTGAATTTTTTAAATGGAAACCCCTACTTTTTATTGCATATTCTTGTAGTTTATCTTGAGAGCTTTTCAAAACACTAGAATAAAATATTTTTCAGTACTTTTTGAGTTTTTTTATATCTTAATCTGACATATTTTGATATAAAAAATAAAATATATCGTAGAATATTTAGTTTTCGATAATCTTACCGTAATACTTTTATGTACAAAATGATGAGACAAATTAATTAGTGTAAAAAAACAAATAATTGTTTAACAAAATACATTGTAAATAATTACATACTTTTTCTTAAAAACAATTATTTTTTTTATACTAATTGATTTGTCTCATCATTCTGTACATAAAAGTATTACGGTAAGATTATCGAAAACTAAATATTTTACGATTTTATTTTTTATATCAAAATATGTCAGATTAAGATATAAAATAACTCAAAAAGTACTTAATGAAAAATACTTTATTATAGTGTTTTGAAAAGCTCTCGAGATAAACTATAAGAATATGCAATAAAAAGAAGGGATTTCCATTTTAAAAATATAAGGTGATCTTATCTTGACCTTGGCGACGCCACCCAAGGTTAAACTCATAGTATCTAGTAAATAGATTTTTTGAAACTCTACAACTTTTATTTGAAACATTTTTTTCGAAAATGCTTAGTTTTCCAGATATTTCACCGTCCCGGTACTTTTTATACACCCAGTATATATATATATATATATATATATATATATGTATCGAGGATAGAATGGGCCCCTCCATCGCCCATTCCCGTGAGAACGCAACCATATATATATATTTTTTCGTCTCTCCGATTTAAATTTGCATTTAGGCGTTTCTTTCCAACGATATTTATTATATATATAAATATATATATATATATATATATATATATATATATAAATATATATAAAGGATATTAGCAATATTTGTGTATAATTTTCTACAAGTCACAATTTATGACTTGTTTGCTAAATAGATATAATGGAAAGAAAATAATAATGCAAAATATATTATGCAAATTTTTAAAGTTTGTATAATTATATATTTGTAATATTTACAATCAGTCACAATATATCTGCTTTATAAGCACATCGAGATAACAGAAAATTATATGATATAATATTTCGATATTATATCAGATATCGAGAATAGAATGGGCCCCTCCATCGCCCAATCCCGTGAGAACGCAACCATAATGTTTTTTTTTCGTCTCTCCGATTTTATTGCAAACGAGACATTTGCATTGAGGCATCTTTTTCCAACAATATTCATTGCAATATAACGATAAATTTATCGGATAATGATAATTTTTTTTTTATTTTGGAAAAGGCAGCAATTTATTTTCTGCTACAATTTTAAGAAAATGTTGCCTCATATATTCCACGTTATTAGAATATTTCTCATTAGAAGGATTTCCTCCTAAGGCTATAGTTGTAGCGAAAGCTGCAGCATAAATTCCACAACATGTGCCATTAGGTTGTACTTGAACCTTTTCAAATATTATATTATTTGCACTTATTTGTGGATAACGACGATGAATGTAATTTTTTTCTTTAGACACCAATTTATCGTATGTACAACTGGGTAGACTGTCGTACACTCGAAGTTTGGTGCCGTCAAAAAATATACATCGCCAGTGATCACTGCAATTTCCTCCAATAATTTGTAAGCTTTTGTCACTACGACTTGCTTCAATTATATGAGGATATTCCAAATATAGCACACTTTGTGTTTCAAAAGGAGAATTATCTCTTACGACGCGTAAAAATAGGTCTAATGATTCGTCGTTTATTTTGCTATATTCAGGTAATACGTTATCCTTTACTAAATAAAAAGGAGCAATCGAGTTATCGAGAAATTCTTTTTGTTTTGCCATGTCGTCTTCAGTTAGCTCTTCTTCATTTTGTGAGTAACTAACAACGATGCAATCGTCATCTTGTTCTGCATTCAGAGCAGTAACAGCAGTAATAGTTGCTTCCATTGGAACAATATTCGATTCGAAATATTTATTTTCGTCGATAATATTTTCGTCTTCTATATTACATTGTCGAAGACTTTTTCGATTAATTATTTTTTTGCCTACTTTTTGTTGAGCTTCTATTATATATCTTGGATTTCTAATTGGCATATGTCTATTATGCCGACTATCCAAGATTTCTGGAAGCATGCAATCGTAATAAAAACGTGTTAAAAAGGGCAGCATTTGATTACTCCAAAATACATTATCCCTATTTACACGTATTATTTTCAAGCTTTTTGGCGTCCACACAGCGAAAATACAATAATCTCGCTGTGTTATATTTAACTGGCCTTGAACTTGATAGAAAAATCGGTGATTCCGATTCATTTTATCTGCATTGCTCTTATCAAAGATGCCTTTTAGTTGAGGCAGCGTCTTTATGGCCTCTTCCGCTGTGCGGTGGATAAAATGCTCAGCTGACAGAGGACATTTTATTTCTACCAGACCATCTTCATCTATGAGTCCGTCAGGAGAAGCACCCAAGCATGGATTTTCAATATGAATGAATAATCCGCAAGTTTTAATCTCCTTGTTCAATGTTACGGCCAATTCTTTTTTTGCAATTTTTTCCATCTCGCGACCATATTTCATAGCCGCGGTATCGATAGAGGGAGGAAATAAAATGTTCTTCACAGTCGCGGCGCAAGACGTTGTCGGTCTCATGCAACATATGATTCCAATATTAGACGCTGTCAACATTTCGTGTCTCAATGAATGCCACAAATCCGATTCATTTTGCTCCATTGTATCACGTTCAATTTGTCTCCAATTTTGCCCATTTTCAAACAACTTTTCCAAATGATTTTCTCGAAGTTGCTCAAAAACATCGGGTGGAAGATCTGGTTTTTGTGATTGCGGGCCGTAATGACAATCTGTTCCCGATTCCCGTTTAAATTTCTTTTGCCTTCCATTCATTTCGCGAGATTCTCTGGTTCTTGCAACTTTTGCTTGTCGTCGCTTTTCCAGAGTCTCCACAATGAGAGGAACATTTTTACATATGCTTTTATGCACTTGCGTGAGAACTTGTTGCGTATTATATTGCACAACTGCCCCCGCAATTCTAGCATTGTAGGAGCCTCGGTTACCAAAATTGATGCACTTTCCACCAATTTCTTTGCAGATTATCGAGTTGAACGATTCTGCAGGATTGTTGGTGAATTTCAGCAACAAACTGTCGAAATAAGCGCTTAAATATACGATAGCACTCTCTACTTTTTGGTAAAGACCGTGCAACTTGAGATATGGTACATAATTTTTCTTTGTTTCATCACGGTCACATATACGACCGCGTTCGTTACATCGTTTATGTTCACCAAATATATGGCTAGGAATATTTAAGATATCTTTTTGTAATTCCATTGCCTTATAATGGTCAGATTGCTCTTCTTCTCTTTGCAAATCGATTGCTTTTATCACCTCTTTTCGTATTTTCAAAATGTTGCTTTTTACAACATTTCGTAGCTGCACGAAACCACGCTTTCTTTGCATTTTTGGCTGAGTTGTTTCTGCTACAGCCCTCAACTTTTTGCATAGATTGCGAAGCAAATAATTCGTACATTCAATTTTTTTCACGGTTATCATTTGTTCGCGATATGGTCTAGTATCAACGATGGTCTGATATACGCTACTATCACCATCGGCAATAACCGTTCTATAAATCATTCCATGCATTTCCAGGCTACTTTTAAAGCCTTCTGCAATGGCGTCGCTCTCCATACTTGTGGAGCTTGCGTTACGATCGAAATTTTTGTAGCATTTATGATCTCCTGGTTCGATTCTGTTTCGTTCCGCTATATCACATATCGTGCAAAATTTATTGCGGATTCCGACGAATAGAACCTTTTTTGTGCGGTAACCAAGTATGGCACCAACACCGGAAAGAGAATCGTAGGCGTTGCCGTACGATCTCTTCATCCAACTACCATCCGCTACAACAGTTATGTACGGAATACCGTTTATAGTTTCTTTTCTTTCGAGAGCGAGTTGCTTTTCAATTTCGCCAGCCATTTTCATATTTTCCATGGCTGTTTTCTCAAAATCATTGATTACATTTTCTCGATATTTGATGGAAGTTTTATCGGACATACATGGAATATTCATGGCTGCACACAGCTCTTCCAGCTGGGCAAAGCCCATTCCAACTGTAACAGTTCCTGCTACAACAGCCGTATTAACGTCCAATGTTTCTGGTTCTGTGGGTTCTGATCAGATGTTTGCTTCATAATTGCACATTTGGCACTTGAAGAACAACTGCGTCATTAACCCACGGCGACGAGAATTAATGAGTTTCCAATCTTTAAATCGGCACTCTATCCCTCGCGCATGATTATCGAATGTTCTGTGGATTTCATTCCACAGAAAAGCAATGTTGACAATGCGACGGCCTTCAGGCATGCTTTCCTGGATACGATTTGCATCCAGAAGGCCATTTTCGATAACAAAATTATTGTTATCTTCGCAAAGTTCTACATTTTCTACATAACACATACCTGTATTTGAAGTTGACTCCAGGCACTGCATTGTTTGGATACTAACTTTGGAATCCATCGTATCGGGAAGTGATCCCACCGATTTCTGGTAATCGATGGATTCGTTATTAGTACCCTTAGCAATACTAGTGTCCCTGGAGTCATTTGCCTCCTGGCTTTCTATCAATTGCAATAACTGTCGCCTGCAAAGAAAAATAAATGTATAAGTATTTTGGAAAACATTGCTATCAAAAGATATGTCATTTATTTTATCGCTTTGGATTATTATAAAAATATAATCTCTGAAAAATAAGTCTTTTGTTTATAAAACCTTATATAACTAGTACTGAAAATTAATATCAATAATAATATTAATTATTATAATACAATAGATAATCTATTTTGTAATAACCAAAGCGCACATGCAAAACGCATTTGGTGGGAAATATTTCTGTCAACAACCAGCTCACGATTTGATCGCTTCTGGGAGACATTTATCAACCAAAGCGCACATGCAAAACGCATTTGGTGGGAAATATTTCTGTCAACAACCAGCTCACGATTTGATCGCTTCTGGGAGACATTTATCAACCAAAGCGCACATGCAAAACGCATTTGGTGGGAAATATTTCTGTCAACAACCAGCTCATGATCTGATCGCTTCTGGGAGACATTTATCAACCAAAGCGCACATGCAAAACGCATTTAGTGGGAAATATTTCTGTCAACAACCAGCTCACGATTTGATTGCTTCTGGGAGACATTTATCAACCAAAGCGCACATGCAAAACGCATTTGGTGGGAAATATTTCTGTCAACAACCAGCTCACGATTTGATCGCTTCTGGGAGACATTTTTCTACCAAAGCGCACATGCAAAACGCATTTGGTGGGAAATATTTCTGTTAACAACCAGCTCACGAATTGATCGCTTCTGGGAGACATTTTTCTACCAAAGCGCACATGCAAAACGCATTTGGTAGGAAATATTTCTGTCAACAACCAGCTCACGAATTGTTCGCCTCTGGCTAACTAACTACTGTGGCACTAACTACTATTACAAAATAAATATAATCAATTTTCAGGTAAATATAAAGATAAGCAAAAGATTAAGTTCTTATTTTTCAGAGATTATTATATTTTTGACATTATTTTCATATACATATTGTATATATATACATATTAATAATTAAAATTAAATTAAAGCAATATAAATATATATAAATTTAAATATTTATTAATAATTTTAGTTCTTTTTCTTTTAATCTCAAGATCACTATAAAAATATTTTTTATTATAAAATTATATTTAATTTCTTTTAAAAAAATTGTAATTCACATACTTTAATTGCTTATATATATATATATATATATATATATATATATATATATATATATGTATATGTAGTATTAAATATTTGAAAATATTGTATATAATTTTTGTCAAATTGTCTTAATAAATTTATTACAAGAAATAATTTAAATATAATAAACAAATACAATTTGTTTATTTTCATTTGTATTTAAGAAACTAAATTTCCAGAAACTTGATTATAAAATCCCCTCTAAATAATTATGAAACATAATTATTTTACACTTACTTTCATTAATTATAACATTCTTTTAAATTTCAGAGAAATTGTGTAATTAAAAGTTTTTTAAATTGAAATCCTGATATAAAAGGAACAGTTAAATAAAATAATTGATAAATAAATCTATATTTATTTATAATATTTAACTTTAATTTCTCTATCTATTAGTCTATTAAAATTCTATTAACTAAACTTTAATTATTATTTAATTTTATTTACTTATATCTGTTAATTACATAATTATTTAATTATGCATATATATATATATATATATATATACATATAATATATACATATATATATGCGTGTTATTCAATAATTATAAGTAATTAACTGGTATAAGTAAATAAAATTAAATAATAATTAAAGTTTAGTTAATAGAATTTTAATAAACTAATAGATAGAGAAATTAAAGTTTAATATTATAAATAAATATAGATTTATTTATCAATCATTTTATTTAACTGTTCCTTTTATATCAGGATTTCAATTTAAAAAACTTTTAATTACACAATTTCTCTGAAATTTAAAAGAATGTTATAATTAATGAAAGTAAGAGTAAAATAATTATGTTTCATAATTATTTAGAAGGGATTTTATAATCAAGTTTCTGGAAATTTAGTTTCTTTAATACAAATGTAAATAAACAAATTTTATTTGCTTATTATATTTAAATTATTTCCCGTAATTAATTTATATATATATATATATATATATATATATATATATATATATATATGCGTTTGTAATAAGATCAATAAAATTAAATATATCTATATACATGATATCCCACCAAAAGTGGCCATCCTCTTTTATTTTATAAATTACAGGAGATAATTCATACCAAATATTTATCAAATTTATGCTTTAAAGCGAACTCCATTGTGAGCATAATGGTTGTTAACAAAAACTGTAACGAACGGAAAAGTATGCATAGTTTTTTTATAAGAATATAAATATTTCGATATAATAAAAGTTGTAGTACTGTTTAAGACAAATACAATCCTGTATGATGAATATTTTACGTATTATACGAGTGTGCCCGAATCAGCTGATTGTGAGCTGAAGACCGTTCGGTGAGGCACGGCGCGCGCGGTAAGACGAGCGAGAATCGAACAAGTGTAAACACGGCAGGTCGGAATCTCAAGCCGTTGCACTGATTTCCTATGAATTCTATTAACAGAATAACGGTGCCAGTATTTCGAAATATATTGATATGCTTTGCTATGCTAAATTAATATAATGTATATGAGTTTTATCAGTTTGAAATCTCGCAGGTGACGTATACCTTTTTACTTTCGATTGCACGATATGGCCAACTTCTGACTCTCATCATTATTATGATCAAACGACAACATGATTATACGTTAATCTGTAATGCACGAATCAGAAATTGACTATATCGTGGGGCCGAAAGCGAAAAACTAGATGTCGCCCACAAAATTTCAAGCCCATAAAACTCGTATAATATGTTAAAAATTTACATCGTGCAGCATTGTATTTATCTAAAACAGTACTACAACTTTTATTATATCGAAATATTCATATTATTATAAAAAAATTATGCATACCTTTCCGTTCGTTATAGCTTTTGTTAATAACCACTATGCTCACAATAGAATTCGGTTTAAACTATTTAATTTCATATATATTTGTTATGATCTTTCTCTTTTAGTTAAAAATATAAAAAAAGTTGGCTACTTTTGGAACACCCTGTCTAAAATAAATTGTTCATGTAAAAAATTTTTTATATTATTTTTCAAATAATTAAATTCTCGATATTTTGTTTTAAAATAACATTATTTTATCTTTAATTCTAAACTTCAATCAAATTTTAATTTAATCTAATGTGATTTTTTCTCCCAATATTAATTCATTTATTAAATAATTAATTTATTACGTGTTTTTAATATAAATAAAAAATTGATATTTGTTTATATATCTCATATTCATATGACAATACACATATATAAATATTATGAAAATGTAACATAAAAATGGTATTTTAATAAATTTACAATTACTATTATATATACACATACATATGCACACATATAGATAATATATAACACACATATAGTATGCTCGGATCAGAAAGAGATGGACAGAGAAGAATGGGGAAAGAAAAAGAGGATATGAGTGTAAGTGAGCCAGTGTCTATACAAGTGCCAAAAGTAAGAAAAAAAAGGAAATAGTTGGATCTTTCTCCGTAGCAATACTTTATGCTCACTAATGTTTAGCGACTGATGTGAATTATTAATCGATATATCGTTGTACAGCCGTTCCCTCGCTTACTCAATCCTATTCTCTCTCTATCTCTCTTTCTTTTTTTTGCCCATGTCTGTCCATTTCTTTATAACAAAAATACTATATGAGTACTAAATACTATGTGCATCATATACATATAATGTGTATGTTCATGTATATACAGTAGTAATTCTAAATTCTATTTAAAGATTAATTTTATGTTACAATTTTTTTATACAAATGTTTTTATGTTGTTTTCTATTTAGGAATTGCTTTAAAGATATAATCAAAAAATAAAAAAAGAGGTTTGAAATATTACATTTTTATATAATATTACACTATCATACTTATAATTTAGTGTAAACTGCACGGAAAAAAAATTCAATAATATCTAGCGACATATTAGTATATAGTATACATTAAAACAATTCCTTCTAGAATTATGATATATAAATATACTAACCTTTTGACCCTTATTCTTTTTAAAGAAGTCTGCGGGCAAAGCGAGGCAAGCGTTTCTCATTACATTTTCGCCCCATTATATGAACACACTATAACTACACAAACACAACACTTGTTTTTTAAATTCAACGCGTTATAACGCGTTATAACGGTTGAGCACACTTTCGCGGTTATCTCTCGTTACGCGTATGTACACAACACGCGCGACTGAGACTGAGACTGAGTACTGCCGCGCACTGATATTATCGCATGTGCCTGCCTGTGTGCGTGCGAATAGTACAGTCGACTTATTCCCCGATACGTACATATATACTTAGATACATGCATGCTACAAATATCGCGTAATAATAAAAACAAATGCGCATATATATATATATATATATATATATATATATATATATATATATATATATATATATATATACGTGAAAGATTATAGATAAAGGGAGCCGCGCGAGCGAGACTTCGGAACTCTTCGATATTTGCTCCTTCATTCTTTCTCGCTTTCGCTTTTGTTGACTCTCCAGCATCGCGCGGTTGTTTTTCCTTATGTACAATATATAAACATCTTATAAAATAAAAACTTTAATTTTAATTTAGTGTTGTATCAATATAAAAATAATTATAATGGATTATTGAGATTCTTGCAATTAAAATGACACCAGATACGACATAAATCGGTTTATTTTTACTCAATTATGTAATTAAAATTATGATTACTTATTTCATACTGATAAAATGCAAAATGAAAGTTTCAGTTTTTTTTTTTATAAGACGTTTATACAGGGTGTCCGACATGTAAGTAGCCAAACGAAAGGTGGAAGTAGATTGGATCAAACTGAGTCGAAAAGGCCTTAACCATTTTTTTTTATAACGCTTAATAAAGGAGTTATTATTGAGTAAAGTCTGGCCAATCAGCGCCGATCTTTAGCCGGGCGCACGTCGGTGAGCCGCGCGCCTGGTAGTATGCGATAGCGCACACTTCACGGCGCGCGGCTCACTGTCGTGCGCCCGGCTAAAGATCGGCGCTGATTGGCCAGACTTTACTCAATAATAACTCCTTTATTAAGCGTTATAAAAAAATGGTTCAGGACTTTTCTACTCAGTTTGATCCAATCTACTTCCACCTTTCGTTTGGCTACTTACATGTCGGACACCCTGTATATACGTGAAAGATTATAGATAAAGGGAGCCGCGCGAGCGAGACTTCGGAACTTCGATATTTGTCATCTCGCTTGCTCCTTCATTCTTTCTCGCTTTCGCTTTTGTCGACTCTCCAGCATTGCGCGGGCATTTTTCCTTATCTACAATATATAAACGTCTTATAAAATAAAAACTGAAACTTTCATTTTGCATTTTATCAAAATATAATTATAAAAATAATTATAACAGATTAATGAGATTCTTGCGATAAAAATGACACCAAATATGACATAAATGGGATAATTTTAAATGAAATAAGTAATCATAATTTTAATAACATAATTGATTAAAAATTATCCGATTTATGTCATGTTTAGTATTATTTTAATTGCAAGAATCTCATTAATCCATTAGAATTATTTTGATATCGATAAAATGCGAAAAACTGAAATTTTACAAACGATATGTAACCTGAGATATTATAGATAAAGAGAGCGTCGCGAGCGAGACTTCAGAACTCTTTGATGTTTGTCATCTCGCTTGCTCTTCGTTCGTTCTCGCTCTCTCTTTCGATACTGTGAACCATGTGGCAACGGCGCACGTGCTCGGAATCGGCCAGGACATTATCATTTGTCTTGCAACTGTTGATCAGTGTTGGTCGAGTGCAGAAATCCTGTGAGCCATGCCTAGATTATGTAAGTATTTTTAATTCTATTATCTCTCTCCCTCTTTCTCAATCAAAAATAAAATAATATAAAGAAATATTATATGGATATATAATATTATTTTTATTGCAGCACGAAGCGAAGGCAGTGTGCCTATCGGACGTATGACAAGGACGTCGGCGTCGACGCCGAGGACAACGGCGACGGCGACGAGGACAACGGCGTCGACGCCGAGGACAACGGCGACGGCGACGAGGATAACGGCCTCGATGTCGATGCCGAGGACGACGACGGCGACGACAACAGCATCGATGTCGATGCTGATGACGACGACGCCGTCGACAACGGTGTCGACGTCGACGCTGAGTTCGACAACGGCAGCGATGCCGATGTCTATGCCGGCGGCATCAAGGGCCAGGATGACCACGGCGACCCGAGGAGGCGGGTGACCGTGGCGACGTCGCCGCTAGCGGAGAACAGGCGGATGCCGACGGGCCCGGATCGGTCCAGAGGACCAAATGTACAAAAGGTTAGTTTTATTATAAAATTTTTTAATAAATACGTGTGTGTGTGTGTGTGTGTGTGTGTGTGTGTGTGTGTGTATGTAAATATGTATATGTAAATATATGTGTGTATGTGTCTGTTACAATGTGTTATAATGCGCGATCTTTTTTAAAGCTGAAATATCATTTCTTATATTCCAGTTTTAAAATCATTTACGGTGAAGCAGTAACTGGCATGTGCTTCAATGTACTACTACATTATTTGCAATTTATATGTGTGATTTGCAAGTGATATAATATCAACTTGAACGTCGATAAAACTCGTATAATATGTAAAATATTAACATTATATCATACATCATTGTATTCGTTTCAAACAGTGCTACAACTTTTATCATATTGAAATATTCACATTATTATAAAAAATTATGCATACCTTTCCGTTCGTTATAGCTTTTGTTAATAACCACTATGCTCACAATAGAATTCGGTTTGAACCATTTAATTTTATATATATTTGTTATGGTCTATCTCTTTTAGTTTAAAACATAAAAAGGAGCGGCCACTTTTGGTGAGACACCCTGTATATATGTCAATATATATATGTAAATAGTATACAGTATATATATATATATATATATATATATATATATATATATATATATATGTGTGTGTGTGTGTGTGTGTGTGTGTGTGTGTGTGTGTGTGTGTGTGTGTGTGTAAAAACATTAATATTTTAATTTTTTTTTCCAGCGCATTAGTAATGCGGTGCGGCGGGCGGTCTTCCGGGAGAGGCGCAGGCAGAAGAAGGCTGGCATGCCGTCCAATATACCGCCAACAGGGTACATGCCCGCATCCCTGTCATCGGGGTACGTGCTTGTGCCGCCTGCACAATCCGGATACGTGTCTGCACAGCCTGCACCATCTATATACATGGCTCCGACGCCTGCATCTTCCGGATATGTGCCTGCGCCACCCGGATACGTGCCTGTGCAGCCTGCACAATCCGGATACGTGCCTGTGCAGCCTGCACAATCCGGATACGTGCCTGCACAGCCTGCACCATCCGGATACGTGCCTGTGCAGCCTGCATCATCCGGATACGTGCCTGCGCCACCTGTGCCATCCGGATATGTGCCTGTGCCATCCGGATATGTGCCTGCGCCACCCGCATATATGCCTGCGCCACCCGCATATATGCCTGCATCATCTGGATACGTGCCTGCGCCATCCGCACCATCCGGATACATGCGTTATTTTTAAGTTATTTTTAAGTTTTATTTTATGATTTTTTATTTTATTATTTTATTTTATTTTATCTATAATTTTAATTTTCTATTATATTAATTATTTTTTATTATAGATACATTAGGCATAGTTATTATTAGTACACACACGCACACACACAGGCGCACACACACACATACACACACACGCACACAATGTACAAAACAAAAAAAATTAAAATTAAATTTATATTTTCAATGAAATTTTTGTATTACAACTTCATTATTCTTGTTCCTAATTCTTATTCTTATCCTTGTTTCTAATTAATTAAAATATTATAATTTATAAATATATAAATATAATTAATCTCTCTGTCTCTCTGTCTCTCTCTCTCTCTGTCTCTCTCTCTCTCTCTTTCTCTCTCTCTCTCTCTCTCTTTTTCTCTTTCTCTCTCTCTCCCTGCTCCTTCTTTATTGTATTCTTTCATCTCCATTATTATATTCTTTTATTTCTTCGACTTTTTCTCTTTCTGTTCTCGTCATCCTACATAATAATACATTAATTTATTCATCTTTATTTTATAGAACATAAATGAGATATTGTGTATGTCATAAATATAAAAAGTATTTAATTATGTGTATTTTTGTATGTACATGTGTTATATTTAACTATATTTAAATAGAAAAAGAAAATAATTTATTGTGTATCTCATTTATGATGTATCAAATAAACATTAATAAATAAATTTATTTATTTTCATGTAGGGAGACGAGAATAGAAAGAATAAAAGTTGAACAAATAAAAGAATATAATAGTAGAAATAAAAGAATACAATAATGAACGAGCAGAAAGAAAGAAAGAGAGAGAGAGAGAGAGAGAGAGAGAGAGAGAGAGAGAGAGAAAGAAAGAGAGAGAGAGAGAAAAGCGCGAGTGAACGCGTAAGTGAATATGCGAGGAGCATGAAGCTAAGCGATACGTAGCACATAGCGAGCGAGCGATTAGAAAGAGACAGAGCGTATGATAGAGAGAGAAAAGATACTGCAATAATGTTAGTGCGTACATGTATATTACTCTCACACGCATGAAAGAGACAAAGGTAGTACGATTACGTCTGTCCTTGTCATGTAAGATTGCAGCTCCGTCTATCGCGACATCACGCAACTAATCTACTGCTTTGTTTTACTCTTGAGCCTCGATCTCGCACACACACATATGCACGAAAGCGTAGCATTGTAAAATCTTTTTTCTAAAGCTTCTAAACTCACTTCTCTAAGCTCACTTATACTCTTTGATGAAATGCCGAGTGCGAGGTTTACTGATTAGGCACGTACAGATTACAAATTTCTTATATTAAGTAAATGTGACGGCAGAAGCCGATAACAAAACTGTAATTTTCTCATTTTTTTTAACTTTTCATATGAAATGTTAAACTCCGCACTCCGTTATTATATGTACCTTAATTGTGGAAAAGGATTTGTTGATATCTTTAATCAACAAAAAGATTCTGCAAGCCTACTAATATTCGCGTTCTGTCGGTAATCCGGCATCCTCTTAAGATCTTGCGCAACTCTATTATTTGCCCTTCAGATTTTTCAATGATCATATTTGCTTCATGAGATTTATTTGTTTTGTCAAGAACTGATCTTTCTCCTATGAAAAAAGCATTTGGTTTGATGTAATAATTATTATCTTCCAGAAACTTTAATCTTTTATATTCAGTTCCTAATTTTTCAAACATATTATCGATTTCCTTAAAAATGGCACAAAAGGACATCTTTCATAAAATTTTGTTGTTTTAATTTGGACTTTATAGAGGTAATTATGCTTGAAATAATTTTTTATAATTAATCTTTTATATCTTCTATTATCATTTGAACAATGTTTCGTGGTAAAGAAGGATTACTATACATCTTTGATATAAAACGGACAATAGCATTCTGAACAATTTCAAAAATATAAAATGTTTCATTATCAGAGGAATTAGTAATAGGAAATTCATCACAACTATCTGGAGTAAAATTCCGATATTGTAAAGGAATAGAAGAGTTGGATCTTATTATTTGTTCTTTTATGTCTGATTGTTGAACTATTTTACATTTTGCATGATTAGAAATTAAGTGTTTTCTTAAACCATTTAAAAAAGGAAAAGCACGGTGACAGTTATTTTGTTTGCAAACAAAACTGTGTGAAAACGGATGCAAATGTTTTATATGCTGCATTAAAAATTCGATACTTGAAAATGTTTTAGAACATTCGAAGCAAACCATGCTATATTTGCGTTCCATTTCAAAAAGATGTGTTATAATATCAACACTAATTTCTATAAAATGTAATAAATGAAGATTTTCAGTGGTTATTCAAAGAATTAATTTATATTATTCCTTTTTGAATTGTAATATATCATTTATAAAAGGAATTTAGTAGGGTATATAGGAGAGTTCTAACGCAGGTCCTCTGAAGGGGGTGAGGGGCGAGGGGAAACCGGCGCGCGGGGGGTATGACGTCACGCGGGGGACCGCGGCGAAACCGATGGGCGAGTGGTCCGCGGAGAGGGGGGAGGGGGACCGCGTCCTAACCGATAGGCGAGGGACCCACTAA
>CAJQTV010000743.1:0-70522 GCA_907163055.1 Formica aquilonia x Formica polyctena | reverse complement strand
GTATAAATTTCTCACAGCTAGTCTCGATAAATTGGCATCATTCTTGAATAAAGACAAGCTCACAATTTTAAAATCTGAATTTCAAAATTTACCAAATGACAATTTCAATTTATTAACACGGAAGGGCGTCTTTCCATATGAATATATTGACTGCGCCAACAGGTTGCAAGATATGTGTTTACCACCGCGCGAATCATTTTACAGTTCCTTGACCGGTGACACAATATCTGAGAGCAATTACGCGCACGCCGAGAACGTCTGGAAGCGGTTCTCCATTCGAACGCTGGGCGAATATAGCGATTTGTATCTTAAAATTGATGTCTTGTTATTAGCAGATATTTTTGAAATTTTCCGCGAAAGTTGTATTAAAAGTTATGGGCTCGACCCCGCGTATTACTATACTCTTCCCGGATACGCGTGGGACGCCATGTTGAAGCATACGAATATTACCTTCAAATTGCTTACGGATATCGACATGGTTATGTTTATCGAACGCGGAATACGCGGTGGTTTGAGTCAATGTTCCAACAGATACGCACATGCTAATAACAAGTATATGCAATCGTACGATCCATCGAAACTTTCATCATATCTCACGTACTTTGATGTAAATAATTTGTACGGATGGGCAATGTGTCAACCCTTGCCGTATGCAGATTTTCGATGGGTCGACGACATATCCGATTTTGATACATCATCGATCGCGCTCGATTCGCCTATAGGCTACATCCTTGAAGTCGATCTCGAGTATCCGCAACATGTTCACGATGCGCACACCGACCTACCGTTTTGCCCGACACGCGACAAACCACCTGGTAAGCGGCAGGATAAGCTGCTCGCAACCTTATATGATAAGGAACGTTACGGAATACATTACCGCAACCTGCAGCAATGCCCGCGACACGGACTTCGCGTTACAAAAATACATCGAATATTACAGTTTTCGTAATGTCCATGGCTTCCCAGTTATAACGAACTCAATACACAATTCCGAAAACTTGCGAAAAATGATTTTAAAATAATTTATATAAATTAATGAATAATGCGGTATTTGGCAAAACGATGGAAAATGTGCGCAATCACGTTAATATTAAGCTCGTGACACATTGGGATGGAAGATATGGCGCAGAGGCGATGATCGCAAAACCAAATTTTCATAGTAGAAGTGTTTGAGATTGCATTAAATTTCATTTAGATTAATTTCTTCTTTGTCACATGGGCTTCGCATTATTATTCCATCGCGTTCAAAGTCGAAAAACAATGTTCTTATCGCTATTATTATTTTAGGTTTTTTGGTGTTTTTTGACTTTTGAAGCCCATGTGACAAATAAGTTCTACACGAAAACACGCAAACAACTTTGTCGGTTAGCCGCGCGATAAACGGCTGCCGGCACGCGCGAGGCCGTGACGTAGCCCGTGACGTACGGGCCACCGGCCTATCACTCGCCCGAATCTCATCTCGCGCCGATATTTCAAGGGGCGGCCAATAAAGTTTGGCGCCGCGTTGAATCTTCGAACCGAACTCGGAGGTTCAAATTCATTGGCAGCGAGAGATTAAAGAACCGCTATAAAAGGGCCCGCTCGTGAGAAGCAGAGAGACACTCGCTTACGCGTTTAGTTACCGCATATAGTTACACCGCTTAGAGACACTCGCTTACGCGTTTAGTTACCGCATATAGTTACACCGCATTTCGACACGCTTTGATAACCGCTTACGACAACCGCTATTCTCTTGTGAAACCGCTTACGACAACCGCTATTCTTTTTTGTGAAACCGCCTATAACCGACCGAGCTTTTATTAGGAACTTTTTGTATAATTTGTAATCGTGTTAATTATTTTGTTATAATTAAAAACGTGAATTGTACTCGCGAGATTTATTTTCCGCGAACCAAAAGATCCTCGCACACTCTTTTCTAATTTCGTCTTGCTCTCGAACAAGAAGCGTTTTTTCGGAGAATCTGATCGCCGTTGAATTGCACAATCTCGAAGTTAAATTTAATATAAAACCAATCTACGTGGGTATGTAAGTAGGGTTATAGGGCCGGTTCTAAGCCAGGTCCTCTGAGGGGAGTTGAGGGACGGGGGGTCCCGCGCGGGCGAGGGGACATGACGTCACGCGGGCGGAGGGGGATTTTGGTGGCGCGGGGGATTGACGTCACGCGGGCGGGGGAGTTTATCGCGGGAGCATAATCAGCGCGGTGTATTACAAAGGGCGGGTGCCGATGTCCGACTGCTCGAATTTATAAACATTACAAACAAATATCGTCTCACACTGCACTATTGCACGTGCGGCATTATTGAATTTCATAGAAAGATGATAAGGCTAGCGCTGATGTCCGGCTGCTATAATTTATTATAAACAAAATAGAACCATCGCGGTGGTCTCTTCATTTTTTCCAGGAGGAGCCGCTCGCGCACTATTGCGCGTAACATTAGAATTAGATGATAAGGCGAGCGCCGATGTCCGGCTGCTAGAATTTATTATAAACAAGATTGAACCATCGCGGTACCATAACGCGATAGATGAAAAACAAGTAGAGTTGTGCAAATTAAAAACTTGCACATTGCTTCCTCATCATTTTATCTTACAATGCTTAAGCTGCTTTAAGCATGCGGATTTTTCAATTTTTGCTTTCTCATAGAGGAAGCTTTGTGAGCGAAATAAAAATTAAAATAATTTCTTTCACCGATCCTCACTAAATTCAACATCAAACATCCTTTAATAATACTCTATTCATGTAAAAAAATTGAATCGGATATTTCAAATTTTCTGAAAGTTACAGCGTGTAAAGACATTTTTCAAAAAATTCAAAATTTTATAAAAAATGAACCCTTTCACCGGTACTCACCAAATTCAGTACCAATCATCCTTTAATAATATTCTATTATTGTAAAAAAAATTAATCCGATATCTCAAATTTTCTGAAAGTTACAGCGTGTACAGACATTTCTTAAAAAATTCAAAATTTTATAAAAAAATAAACCCTTTCATCGATACTCACCAAATTCAATACCAACCATCTTTGAATGATACTCTATCCATGTAAAAAAAATTAACCCGGTATCTCAAAAATTGCGGAAGTAGAGGTTGTACAAAATATCGCGTACATACATACATACACAAACACACACACACACACACACCCACACCCACACCCACACCCACACCCACACCCACACCCACACCCACACCCACACCCACACCCACACCCACACCCACACCCACACACACACACACACACACACACACACACACAGACATTTTTTAGGAATATGATTTTTCGACGTTTTGGAACATTCTAAACACATTGGCATAGAAAACTCGAAAAAAAATTTTGTCACGAAAACAAAGCTTCCTCTATGAGGAAGCAATATATAATGAAGAACGAAGGGTGTCAAAAACTCAGTATGCGATTTGTAAGCTTGCGGTCTGTATATCGGTTGAAAGAGGTACAGCGGGTACTTGTTTTTTTTTTGTGTGTCAAGTGTTCGGTAGAGGAAGATTTTGTGATAATCTGCACAAAGTGGAAAATAATAATAAAAAAACATGGAGAACACCGAGCAAACCGAACGCGACCTGTTGGAGCTATCGCACCGAGTCGCTACCTTGGGCGAGTATTTCGCGTGGGCGCAGCGATGCGAAGAATTTATCAAACAGCTTGAGGAACGCAGTAGTGCCAAGCGTCCGCGGCTCTCGATCGGAGTTCGACAATCTTTGGTGGCTAGAATCGCGCGACTCGAGGGTGCGAAGATTCGATTAGAGAGACGGTTTATACATAGCTGTGGTGATTACAGTGGTGGGAATAACGCGGAAAGACTCGTTTGGCGAGAGATCGATACCGCGTTCAAAAACCGTATACTGACCGGTGCGGTGATTAACGCATACTATATCGAACCGCGGCAATTTCTCGAGGATGCGAAAGACATTGTGTTCGAACACATGCAAAAAGTTACGGAAAGATACTTTAACGTGAAAGTGAATACTGTGTTCAACGGTGAATTCGTGTCGGGTGATAAGAGCGCCAATAAGAGTATCAATACCGGAAACTATGAACTCTTTCGCACGTCCGATCTACACGAGTGGTACGAGCGACGCGTCGTCGAGCCCACGCTTGCCTCGCTAGAAGAATTTGCGATAGAACGCGACAGCGGGTGGGCTTTGTCGCTAATCCTCAATTTAACTGTAAATATAAATAAATATAATCCAAAGCGCGCGGGGTGCCATATTAAATTACCGCGAGAAATAATAATGAAGAGAGCGGTGGTAAATGTGCAATCTAAAGACATTGCGTGTTTCGCGTGGGCGGTGGTCGCTGCTCTGTATCCAGCTGAAGATCATGTTTATCGGGAATCTTTGTACCCGCATTACACAACAGTGCTGAATCTCCAGGACATTGAGTTTCCAGTGACTGTTAATCAAATTAAAAAGTTTGAACTTCATAACGACATTTCGATAAATGTATACTGCATCGAGAAAGAGAATAGCGTTGTCCCGATTCGTCTGAGCGAACAAAAGAAGGACAGACACGTCAACTTGCTGTACGTGCAAGATTCGCAAGACGTCGGACATTATGCGTGGATCAAGAATTTATCCCGCCTCGTGAGCTCGCAACTGAGCAAAATGATCATAGGAAATATATCTGCGATCGGTACGTATATTTAATAAAAATGCAATATATAAAATTTACGAAAGAAAAATTAATTATTTCTTTTTTACAGATATTTACACTATTTTGGATCGGACGACAAGTTGCAATCGCACACTATAGACTGCCGACAAATGAACGAGTGCGCCATTCGATTACCAAGCGATAAGGACAAATGGCTCAGCTTCAACAACTACAACAGAAAGGAGCGGCTTCCATTCGTCGTATACGCCGACTTGGAGTGCGTGCTGAGGAAGACCGACGGTGATCCGATGACGTCTATGTACACGTTTCAACATCATCAAGTATTTAGTGTAGCTTATTATGCACATTGTTCGTATGACGAATCGTTATCCGCGTATCATTCTCGCCGCAGTACGGACTGCGTTTCGTGGGTCGTGGAAAAATTAAAAAATTTAGCGCAACGCGTAAAGACTATTTTAACCACGAATGTCCCCATGGTAAATTTAACGCGAGATGAGCGGGAAAGTTTCACAGCGCGACACACTGTCATTTTTGCGAAAAACCGTTCGAGCAAGACGATACACGCGTACGCGATCATTGCCATCTTACCGAGCGGTACCGAGGTCCCGCGCATTCAAACTGCAATTTAAATTATAAAGACTCTTTTTGCATTCCAATAGTTTTTCGCAATTTATCCGGTTACGATTCACATTTTATCATCGAGGAAATAGCTACCGCGTTCGAAGGCTCAATCAACGTATTACCGATAACGAAAGAAAAGTATATTTCATTTACGAAACACGTTAAAGATACCGTCGAAAGATCAGATTGGCGAAGCGATATAAAGTTACGGTTCATCGATTCGTACAAATTTCTCAGTACTAGTCTCGAAAAATTGGCATCGTTTCTAAATAATGATAAACTTCAAATTTTAAAATCGAAATTTCAAAATTTATCGACCGAAGAGTTCAATTTATTGACGCAAAAAGGCGTCTTTCCATACGAATACGTTGACTGTGTCGATAGGTTGCATGATACGTGTTTACCACCGCACGAATCATTTTACAGTTCCTTGACCGGTGACACCGTATCCGAGAGCGATTACGCGCACGCCGAAAAGGTCTGGAGGCGGTTCTCCGTTCGAACGCTGGACGAATACAGCGACTTGTATTTAAAAACGGATGTCTTGTTATTGGCCGACGTTTTTGAAAATTTTCGCGACAAATGTATCGAGAGTTATGGGCTCGACCCCGCGTATTATTATACTCTTCCCGGATACACGTGGGACGCCATGCTAAAACATACGAATATTACGTTTGAATTACTTACTGATATCGATATGGTTATGTTTATCGAACGCGGTATACGCGGTGGCCTGAGCCAATGTTCCGGCAGATACGCGCGAGCCAATAACAAGTACACGCCGTCTTACGATCCATCGAAACCATTGTCGTACATGATGTATTTCGATGTAAACAACTTGTACGGTTGGGCGATGTGTCAACCGTTGCCCTATGCCGAATTTCGATGGGTCGACGACATCTCTGACTTTGACGTTAGCGCGATCGCTTCGGATTCACCCATAGGTTATATTCTCGAGGTCGATCTCGAGTATCCGCAACATCTACACGACGCACACGGTGACCTACCGTTCTGTCCGACGCGCGATAAGCCGCCCGGCAAGCGGCAGGACAGACTCCTCGCGACATTATACGATAAGAAGCGTTACGTCATACACTATCGCAACCTGCAACAATGCACGCGTCACGGCCTTCGCGTCGCAAAGATACATCGCGTATTGCATATTCGCTCAATCCGCATGGCTCCGCGATTACATCAAACTCAACACATGGTTTAGAACGCGCGCGACAAACGATTTTGAGAAAAATTAATACAAGTTAATGAACAACGCGGTATTCGGTAAAACTATGGAAAACGTGCGCAATCACGTCGATGTAAAATTATCAACAAAGTGGGACGGACGATACGGCGCGGAGGCGATAATCGTGAAACCAAATTTTCACAGCAGGAGCGTCTTTTCGGAAAATTTGGTCGCTGTCGAATTGTGCAAACTCGAGGTGAAACTTAATAAACCGATCTACGTCGGTATGTGCATCCTAGACATTTCTAAAACGTGTTTGTACGAATTTCATCACGAATACATGGTACCGTTATATCGAGAGAAATGTAAAATAATGTACACCGATACAAACAGCTCGATTTATCACATCGAGTGCGAGGATGTGTATGAGAATATGAAATGCGATATCGCTAGATTCGACACGAGCGATTATCCGGCTAACAACGCGTACGGTATACCGCTCGAGAACAAGAAAGTACCGGGCTTGATGAAGGACAAGAATAACGGTGCGATCATGACTGAATTTGTCGGGCTTAGAGCAAAAATGTAAACGTTGCGAGTAGATAGTAAAAAGGATACAAAAAAAGTTAAAAGCGTCAAGAGTAACGTCGTAGCGAGAACGATAACGTTCGACGATTACACGCGGTGCCTGCGCGATGAAATTGAAATGACTCGACAGCAGTCCTGCATAAGGTCAAAATTGCACGAAGTGTACACAATCAGCGAGACAAAAATCGCCCTGAGTCCGTACGACGACAAGCGATATATCGTACCTGATTCGACCGACACGCTACCGTGGGGACATTACCGGATACCCTTATAATGTAATGTAATGTAATGTAATGTATGTATGTATGCATGTATGCATGTATGTATGAGGAAAACAAAGAAATATATTTCTATCTTTCTTTTTTCTTTTTATATTTCATATTTTATATGCTGTATACATCTTACACATATTATATTTTTATATTTTTTTACATATTTCAGATACTTTATATGTATTTCATATTTTTCATATGTTAAAAATAAAATACAGTTTGTACGAATTAAACCACATTGTCCTTGTGTATCCAAGAGTTGTGCGATCCATCGAATCCCAACCATTTCACGTAAACCTCGTCACCCTTTCTGCGTAGAACTTTCTCCACGAGATGCACGTCCGGGTAAGTCGCGCGACGCAATTCGTAATCGTAGAACGCCCCAGCGTTTGTTGTCGTCCATTGTCGTTCGTTGACGTTTCGTTAACGTTTCGTTGTCGTTTCGTCGTCGTTCGTTGACGTTTCGTTAACGTTTCGTCGTCGTTTTGTTGTCGTTCGTTGACGTTTCGTTAACGTTTCGTCGTCGTTTCGTCGTCGTTCGTTGACGTTCGTTGACGTTTCGTTAACGTTTCGTCGTCGTTTCGTCGTCGTTCGTTGACGTTTCGTTAGCGTTCGTTACTCGTTTCTAATCTAGCGATATTCGCACGCCGAAGCTCGTTTACCACAGTCTGTAACGCTCGCACGTCTTTCTCTAACGCGGCAAGCTTCTCGTCTGACTCTTTCAGTTGATTTCTCAACGTTTTAACGCACCGATCCAGGTACAGTTTGTTGACGGCGTCGGTATCAGCCTCAGGTTGCGCTACACGGCGAATCTTGCGCGACCTCGCGTCAAAGTCCGTAACGATGCGACACAGAGCGTTATCGCGCACGAAATTTCTCATTAATCCGCTCCATGGACGGTACGAAATGGCGTTCGTCACGTCTTTGCTCTGCTCGGATATCCCAAATTTGTTGATATGCATCATCGATGCGAGCGACATCGATCGATCGATTGATTAGTTTTGTCGAGACACAGTTTAATTTATAATAATGCCGGCTTCGCGAAGTTCCTCGATGATCGACAGAATCTCGTTGTCGTGGCCGTTGTGACCTACTTGGTGCGAAGCGTCGAGCAATCGTAAACGATCCACCAGCTCGTTGGGATCGTCCCAGTGCACGTAGTCGATCTTGTTGTCGGTTAGCGTCATTTCGCGAGGCACGAATAATCCCTTTCCAGATTTTTTTCCCTTGGGTTCGATCGGTATCAGCTTTGCGATTATTTCTTTGTACTTGTATCCCCTGTTACTCAGTAATCGACCGTGCGCATCGTGATTGCGTTTATGCGCGCTCGTCGTCAACAGCATACTCTTGTACGTTTGCTTATCATCCTCCGTATAGATGACGTCATCGGGGGCTTTCTTGAAGATCAACTCGTAAAGACCAGGTGTGCCGGCGTATCGTACGCCGTCGATAATTATGTTATCCGCGTTGTCCACGTCAAAATGTTTATTACCGAACATCATTCCATCGTTGTCGAGATAAACACCGTACACGGTGTCAATACCACTCTCTCGATCGCCGCTCAGAACAGGCCAGATATACCTTCGACCCAGTGGACCTAACTGATCTCGCAACGTTTCTCGACCCTTCAGCGTTTGCAACTGATTTCGGACGGATGTCACGAGCGAGTCGTCCGTGGTTTCGAAAACATCCTCGTTCGCGAGTAATTCGGACATCGTAGGTTGTACGGTTTTCATTGACGCTGATTGACGCTGATAGTGTAGAGGTTATCGGCGGTACATCCGGTGCAGCGTCCGATCGTTTCGATTTATGCGGTGTCGGTGAGCGATCCGACCTGACATTGGATCGTTTTCTCTTTTGCGGTGTCGCATCATCCTTCTCGCGCTTCGGGATGGATAACGCTTCGATCCCCGCATCGGTGTTACTCTCGGGCTCGTTCTTCACCGCGATCGAGCTAGAGTTGTCGACGATCTTTTGTAGCGGCTCGATGAGAGGTGTAAAGCGGCTGTCCAACACGATATCCTCCTCGATCTTACCGGTCTTCAAAGCGCGATGTTTCTTGCGAATCGATTCGCTAGTTTTCACAATTGCCCTCGCAATCTTCTCGCGCTCGCGAATATCCTCGCTCTTGTCGATCGCAGCCATCGCGGAAAAGCAAAAATGTCGATCTCTCTCTTACGTTTCACCCCGACGAAGTATCGGCAACGACTAATCGTTTTGCGGTATCGCGAACACGTTAAATCCATTTCTGTATCGACCATCGTTGAGCGAGCTGTCCTTGTCTATCACTACGAATCCGTACTTGCACTGCCAACAATCGCGACACAACGCGCAAAATTCATCGTACGACATGTCGGTATTCACGTGATCGTTGTACACGTGTTTCAGGTTGGTACCATCCTGTTTGAACAGGATCAGCAGGTTCGCGTTATCGCGTATCAGATGTTTAGGTATTCTCGCGTACGTCTGACAGAGATAAAAGCAGTCGACGCTCGAGTGCCGACCCATTGAGAAGTACTCTCTCACCGCATCTTGCTTATCGCATGCCACGTCATCGAACACGAAGATCGAGTTTGGACGCGCCTCGCTCGGCGGAATGACGTCACTGTTGTTGGAGAACGTGAAGTAGCCGATTTCGTCGATCGATGTCAGCAAATTCTCCAGATATCGATATTTCGGCTGTTGCAACGACTTTGAGTACACGTACACGTTTTCGAAACGTACACCGTGCGGACTTTCCAGCAGGCTTATGAGAACGTTGGTTTTACCGCAATTCGAGGGGCCACAAACGATCGCGCGTATAGTAGTAGGTAGCATCGTACCATGCTTGCGCATCTCCGCGTTGTCCCCCATCGATCGTAATCTGTCGTCGCAATTCGTTACGCGTATCGCCAAAGGTTGTCGCACGAATCTCATTTTTTCACACTGTCGACTGAGGAATGGTGGATCGAACGCCTATTTATAGGTGCGCGGAACCGCGAATCGCTCAGTAACAAAAATGTTCGTCCTGCTGTCGAGACCTTCCGATATTTGCGATTTGAGCGCCGAACAGTTACAATTTGTGCCGAAAGTCGTTCTGCTGCGAATGTGCGGCGATCACGTCCACTACCTGTGGGACAAGCTTCCGGAACATATAAAGGCGGATTTAGAGGTTCAACAATATCGTCGCTGTTACGAACATTACAATCAACCGTGGCAGCGAACGCACATCGACGGTCCAGCACCGTTGATAAAAGATTGCGGCGAATGTCAACGAAAATAGGTAGAGGCCTATTAAATCGCGCGATAAACGCCCTTCCTTTCGAGTTACATATCCCCGGCTATCAGTTTTGCGGCCCGGGCACGCGGCTACAGAAGCGATTAGCCAGAGGCGATCGGGGTATAAATCCATTGGATGCGGCCTGCCGCGAGCACGATACAGCGTATTCCCGGAACACCGATCTCACCGAGAGACACGCGGCTGACAGGATACTCGCCGAGAAAGCGCGAACTCGCATCGTCGCGAAAGATTCGACTCTCGGTGAGAGAGCCGCAGCCACAGCTGTTTGGGCAGCGATGAAAGCCAAGACAAAAGATCGGCATGGGTATGAAGACGAAGACGAAGACGAAGACGAAGATGAGGACTACGCGGAAAAGGCCAACGAAAAAACGGATACTTCCGACAGCGAAACGAGGCGGTGTATTGCCGATTCTACCGATGTTGGGCGCGCTCGGATCCTTGATCGGTGGAGCGGCTGGTGTGGCCAAGGCGGTGAACGACAGCAAAGCCGCACGGCGTCAGCTTGAGGAGCTGCAACGTCACGATCGCGCGATGGAAGGTCGCGGACTTTATCTCGCTCCGTACAAATACGGACAGGGACTGTATCTCGGCCCGTACAAACGTGGACAAGGAGTGGCAACGAAGAAAAAAAAAAAACGTCGAAAATACGCTAAAAATGCCCACGGGTGTGACAACGAACATACAATTAGAACAATTGGCGAAACGTATGCGTATACCGTACTTTAGAGGGGTTTTCATGCGTGATTCGTTACCGATCGGTGGTATATATCGAAACGAGAGCGGCATCGTGAATTTGGATAGTACCAAAGGACCAGGTACTCATTGGGTAGCGTACGCAAAGAGGGGAAATCGCGCTATATATTTCGACGGTTTTGGTAATCTTCGACCGCCGAATGAATTGGTGCGATATTTCGGACGGAACGTGACGAAGATTGAGTACAATCGCACGTCCTTTCAAACTTACGATCAAAGCATCTGCGGACAATTGTGTCTGCGGTTTCTCCAAACGGTCGACGACGATCGGTGTGAATTTAAAGCCTGACGATGCGCCATAAGACTCAGTATTCGTTAAACATTTTTGCCGACATGTCTATGACATTCACGCTGACCGGGAAGAGTAGCGTCCTCGTGGCACACTACCATCCAGCCATAGATTTGAGCGACGGTGATTACGAGCTCGGTCTAACGAATTTTGAGACTTATCATACGATGTCGAACGTGAATTCCTCGAATAATAAATTTTATTTCGATGAGGATGACACGGAAATTACGATTCCCGAGGGATCGTACGAGATACACGCAATACACGAGTTTTTGAAACGTACAATTTCACGGAAACGTCCGCGACGCGTAGTTCGCTCCGGCAATCGTGTCGACAAACGCGGTGATATCACGGTGATATCGCGAGAGGAGACCGTTCGAGCGAACGGTGACGAAGACGAGGCTGTAGAATACCCGATAGTGCTCCGTGCTAATTACAATACGATGAATAGCGAGATCAAGTGCGCTTTCAGAGTAAACTTTAACAAACCCAACAACATTGGATCGCTGCTGGGATTCTCGTCGAAGCGTATATTGCAGCCGGGACAATGGCACCAATCGGACATACCGATTAATATCATCAACGTAAACATTATCCGCGTAGAGTGTAACGTGACCGCTGGTGCGTACAGCAACGGCAAACGCGTTCATACGATACATGAATTTTCACCGAGCGTGCCGCCAGGATATAAGATATCGGAAACGCCGGCGCAGATCATTTACCTGCCGATCATCGCGCGGAGCATTACGGATCTAACGATACGCATCGCGGATCAAGACGGACGATTGCTCGATTTTCGAGGAGAAGAGATCACCATCAGATTGCACGTACGACGGCGACAAAATTAGCGTGCGATACATGAGATGCTCGTGTTGAGCGGAGCGAAAGACGCGAGAGATAACGCGAGGCCAGCGACAACAACGTCAACATTCGCTAATATCCAATCATCCGGTTGCACCAAGAAAAAGAAACTCAACGCGTCAAACGTTGAATTTTTACAATCTTTGGGATTCGCGGTGCGAAATATCTGAGAAAACATGACCGATATCCTTAACATCGAAGGCGAGCCGGTCTTTGACGATCGTATCGTCAAGATCGAGACTCACACGTACAACCCGTACGCCAACACGACGTTTGAGTATAGCGACGAGATACGAATACCCATACAACAACAGGATCTGTATACCTTGCCGTATGAGAGTTTTCTATACATCGAGGGAAAACTAAAGATAAACAAACCAGCTGAAGGGTTTGATGTGGCACTGGGAAATAATTGCATCGCGTTTATGTTCGATGAGATTCGATACGAACTCGACGGTGTGGAGATTGATCGTAGCAGAAATGTGGGAATAACTAGCACACTCAAGAACTATGTAACGATATCATCCGATAAAACCGTGATTATGAGGAACGCCGGCTGGAATGCGCAGACTAACGCGAATGGATACTTCAATTTTTGCGTACCGCTCTACATGTTATTGGGATTTTGCGAGGATTACAGACGCGTGGTGATTAACGCTCGTCACGAGTTGATCTTAATACGATCGCGCAACGACAACAATTGTCTGCTTGGAAATTTGGCGCTGGAGCCTGCGATCGACATATTCAAGATACAATGGCGAATGCCACACGTGGTATTGAACGAGATCAATAAGCTGTCGATGCTGCGCGCCTTGGAAAGCGGACGATACCTCAGCATGGGTTTTCGCTCGTGGGATCTGTACGAATTTCCGCTATTGCAGCGTACAACCAAGCATTCGTGGCCCATTAAAACCGCGACTCAGCTGGAGAAGCCGCGATACGTTGTCTTCGTTCTGCAGACAGGCCGGAAGAACGTCATGTCCGAGGATACGAGTCGATTCGACGATTGCAAATTGACCAACGTGAAACTCTATCTGAACTCGGAATGTTATCCGTACGACGATATGAATCTGGATTTCGATAAAAACAGATGGTCGATTCTGTACGACACGTACCAGCGTTTCTGCAAAAACTATTACGGATACGAGTATCTCGAGCCGAGTCTCACAGTCACGCAGTTTCTACTTAACGGTCCGTTCGTGATCATCGATTGCTCTCGACAAAACGAATCGGTCAAGAGCGCAACCGTGGATGTGCGATTGGAATTCGAGTGTAAGGAGAACGTGCCGCCGAATACCACTGCGTACTGTCTCATCATACACGATCGCGTGATTCAGTACAACCCGTTGACCAACGTTGTGCGCAAAATCACCTAAGTGTGTGGGATGAGATGATATAAAACCAATAATGCATCAGGATCAATCGCAGTCTTCTTCTTTTTCTCGACGTGCTGATATAAAAAGAAAAACGTTATGTCCGTACCAACGTTCGTGGACCTACAAGGATTCTTCGTCGGGATGAAATTTGTCGTAAAGGAGGTGGCGGTGCTGAGAAAGGGGGCCGTTCTGGCGCATTACATTTTTACATACCCCCTACCATGGAATCTCCTCACAAAATCCGACAAATCATGTGCTTCCTGGCTGATCGCGAATCACCATGGATTACGATGGGAAGACGGAAACGTGCCGTACAGCATGGCTAAACGCTTGATTACATCGGCCGTGCTTGGTACGGAAGACGATGACGAGACGTCGACTCTCGTGTACGTCAAGGGATGCCAGAAACGAGAATGGCTGGTGGATTTGCTTGAGAATCTTGCGAGAGAAAATTTAATCATCGAGACTTTGGATGCTGATTACGAAGATATTGAATCTTTAAATAATCTAAATGTTACTAATACTATACGATGCGGAAAACATGTTAAGAATTGCGCATTACAGAATGTATTAAAAATATTTAGCTGGTGGTCGCAACGCCAAAAAAAATTGCAATATTTTTATAAATAAAATGTGTAAACGTATTTAATGTTTTTTATTTCTTATTCTCCCCACTCCTTTCCTCGCGAGTCGTTTCTAAGAATTCTTTTTAACGTTGACCGTTTCCCCTTCTCCTAAATTTTCAGAGCAATAATCTCCCATCGCATCATACGTTGACCGTTTCCCCTTCTCCTAAATTTTCAGAGCAATAATCTCCCATCGCATCATACGTTGACCGTTTCCCCTATTCCTAAATTTTCAGTGCATTGATCTCCCACCACATCATACTTTTGAAAAATAAGCGTCACGTATATTCGATTAATTTTTATACGATCAGTGTCGTGTCAACTGCTAGTACCAACGGTCCACTTCTCATAACCGAGAGACAAAATGTACTCCGCTGAAGGAAGCACCAGCAACGGTTGCAAACGCGTGAATTACTACGTTCCACGAGACGAAATTAAGTTGTGCAAGAAACCACGAGATGAAATTAAGCCGTACAAGAAACCATTTGATTTGTAAGTATCACAAATGTTTCATACATATATATATATTTTTCATATATGTTTTTCCATGCTATTTTAAATTTTTTCAGATGCGATAAACCTCGTTGTATACCACGTATTTTGGTACGCAGATTTGCTTTGACGCGTACTGCTTATAAATATTTGGATATTGGAATCAGCGTTGGAATAACATCTTACGTGGAATTGCATCTCGGCGATAACCGAGGCAATCAAATCGTATTATCTATCGACACATGGGAATCGCTAATGCTGAAACGAGCGGACGTTGAACGACTTGTGCAAACGCCCGATCATACACCAATATGGATTAACGATTTAACAATTGAGATTGTTAAAATAAGTGATGCGAGTGTTATCAAACTTACGTTGCGCGATTCTTGCTTGTACATGAAACCGTCAACTATATTTTTCTTATTCGAACTCGAACACTGTGTTAATCACGAATATTTGAAGCTGTGCGAAAATTTAGAAGCCGTAAATGAGAGTTTCGATCAATTTGTTTGGAGTTTGCAAAGTAATATGTTTGGCGCCGAGAGAGATTCTGCGGTCAAAATCTTGCGCGAAGTCTATGATAAAACATCTATCATAGATTGCGAACTATTAGCTTATGCTGTGGATGAACTTTTGTCTGAAACCTTGAGACGAGGTGATGTATGGTAATATAAATAAATGTGTTAATAAAAAAAAATGAAAAAAACGAAAAAAAATGAACAAAATGATTATTTCGCTACCCTTCCTCGCATATAAGATAGATATGTAACTGCGGCGCGACCGGGTGGGAGAAGGATAGCGCGAGGCGTTCGCGAGTAGGAAAAGGATAGCATTCTATGGGTGTGGGAGAAGGATAGCGCGAGGCGTTCGCGAGTAGGAAAAGGATAGCATTCTACGAGTGTGGGAGAAGGATAGCTCGAGGCGTTCGCGAGTAGGAAAAGGATAGCATTCTATGGGCGTGCGAGAAGGATAGCGCGAGAAGGATAGTGCGAGGCATGCGCGTGGATGATAATGCTAGATACGGCGTTCGTAAGGCGGTGCGAGAGAGAGATAGCGCGAGGCAGTATAGAGGTATGCGAGGGATAGCGCGTGGGTGCTTGCGAGTAGAAAAAGGATAGCTGAAGGGAATATGGTGGAGACGCAGAAATAATTGACACTCTTTTAATAATAAAAAATATTTATTTAAAAATTATATGTATCATATAAGTGTGTGTGTGTGTGTGTGTGTGTGTGTGTGTGCGCGCGCGTGTGTGCGTGTGTGTGCGCGTGTGCGCGTGTGTGTGTGCGTGTGTGCGTGGGTGTGTGCGTGTGTGTGTGTGTGTGTGTGTGTGTGTGTGTGTGTGTGTGTGTGTGTGTGTGTGTGTGTGTTTAAAAATAATAAAATAAAATATAGTAAAAATATTTGCTGCAGGCTCCTTCTGAAACAGAAAAATACAAGTCTTGTTAGTATATTAATTTAATTTTTATAAATCTAATATAAATTTTAAAAAGAGGATACTTACAATTAATTTTTCGACCTCTTGCTCGGAGGCTAGTCCCACGGTTCTTCCACCACGTCTTCCTCGTAGGGCTCGAGCCCGAAGAGACGTCTTAGGTCTAAATGAAGACTGTCCGGGCCGTTATCCTCCCAAACGTCCTCACGTATCTCGCGCTCGTGCCGCCGCAACATTCGCACAGCTTGTCGATGTTCTATATTGACAAATCCAGGAATCTGGATCTCGCGAGTAAAGTCGTACTATAAATTAAATTAAAATATATTATAATATATTATAAATAATTAATGTAATATAAAACATAATTTTAATATAAAATATACACAAATATTACTCACTCTTTGGAAAACTACCAGATTCAATAGGGCTCTCAACAGCCCCATCACCAGGTCCTCCGCAAACCATGCCGCGTTCCATCGGCCTCGACACAAAACCAATTCAATTAATGATGGCATTTTTTAAATTTTTTGATCACTAAAAACACAGTCCGAAAAATAGAAACGTTCGCTCTGGTAACTCGAACGATACTATCCTCGTCGCATCGGAAAAATCCAGATCTGCTGCGGCAATGTTTATTACTGGCGCGTTCAAGTGTGTCGGAGAGCACGGGCGAAGGAAAAGCACTTGACTTTTCTTCGCGCGACCAAAATTTTTCGTTATGCACTTTTGACACCCGTTAAACTTATTTTTAAATCTAAAAGATCTCGTTTGCGATGAGATTTTTTATTTAATTGCTACATATATTGTTACCGTATACTGTCATAGCTTATTTTTCACACTTTTCATGACAATGTTTTTTTTTTTACTGTGCGCAAATTGGGCACATATTGCATGGAAAAATCTGATACAATGGAGTCCTGCAATTGGAGCAAAACCGGCCACTTATCGCGTCGTATAACTCAATCACATGCTTCCGAACCGCATATATGTACCCGAAATCAGTGTCTGCTATAGCGATCATACATGTAGTACATAAATCTAAAGCACCACCCGTGGAATAATAAAAATATATGGTGCAAAATTTTGTACGTCCGTTTAGTGCAATAATTTGCGAATGAGGCACTATCCTGTCAACACTTTCTTCAAGATCTTCACTTTGATCACTAATGTAATTACTGTCATCCGACAATGCGCGATCTTCGTCGGACGATTCATCTGATACTGCCTCGAAATTATTCTCTATTTCCATTTGATCTTCGTCGGACGACTCATCTAATACTGCCTCGAAATTATTATCTATTTCCATTTTTTTTGTGCAGATTATCACAAAATCTTCCTCTACCGAACACTTGACACACAAAAAAAAATACAAGTACCCGCTGTACCTCTTTCAAACGATATACAGACCGCAAGCTTTCAAATCGCATACTGAGTTTTTGACACCCTTCGTTCTTCATTATATATTTTTCATCTATCGCGTTATGGTACCGCGATGGTTCTATCTTGTTTATAATAAATTCTAGCAGCCGGACATCGGCGCTCGCCTTATCATCTAATTCTAATGTTACGCGCAATAGTGCGCGAGCGGCTCCTCCTGGAAAAAATGAAGAGACCACCGCGATGGTTCTATTTTGTTTATAATAAATTATAGCAGCCGGACATCAGCGCTAGCCTTATCATCTTTCTATGAAATTCAATAATGCCGCACGTGCAATAGTGCAGTGTGAGACGATATTTGTTTATAATTTTTTTAAATTCGAGCAGTCGGACATCAGCACCCGCCCTTTGTAATACACCGCGCTGATTATGCTCCCGCGATAAGCTCCCCCGCCCGCGTGACGTCATTCCCCCGCCAGGCTTAGAACCGGCCCTACTTATGTATATACTCGACATATCCAAGACATGTTTGTACGAGTTTCACCACGATTATATGGTACCTATGTATCGAGAGAAATGTAAAGTCATGTACATCGACACCGACAGTCTCATATATCACATAGAGTGTGACGATGTATATGAGAATATAAAGCGCAACGTCGACAGATTCGATATCAGCGATTATGCGGTGGACAATGTGTACGATATACCGCTCGCGAATAAAAAGATACCGGGTTTAATGAAGGACGAGAATAATGGCGCCATCATGACCGAATTCGTCGGGCTTAGAGCAAAAATGTACGCGTTGCGAGTAGATGGTAAGAAAGACACGAAAAAAGTAAAAAGCGTCAAGAGTAACATCGTCGCGAGAACGATAACGTTCGACGATTACACGCGATGTTTGAACGAAGAGATTGAAATGACGCGTCAGCAGTCTTGTGTAAGATCTGAATTACATGAAGTATACACCATCCGCGAGACAAAAATTGCTCTAAGTCCGTACAATGACAAGCGGTATATCGTACCCAAAACCACCGTCACGCTACCGTGGGGACATTACAAAATACCATTGTAAATAAAAATCATGTATATTTATTGTAAATAAAAATTACGTATATTTATTGTAAATTAAAATTATATGTATATTTATTGTAAATTATATGTATATTTATTGTAAATTATATGTATATTTTATAAAGTGTACAATATTGTTTATATTTATAAAATATTATTATGTATTATTGTTAAAATATTTATAATATATTATTTTTATCTATCCAAGAGTTGTGTGTCGCATCAAATCCCAGCCATTTCACATAAACCTTGTCACCCTTTTTGCGTATCACCTTTTCCACGAGATGTACTAAGAAAAAGACTGCGGAAAAACGAATACTTCCTATAGCGAAGCGCGGTGGTATCTTACCCATTTTACCATTATTGGGAGTTCTCGGTTCATTGGCTGGCGGAGCAGCTGGAAGGCGGTGGGGGGACGGGAATCGCAAAGACGGTGAACGATAGCAAGGCGGCGCAACGTCAGCTCGAAGAAATGCAACGTCATAATCGCGCCATGGAAGGTCACGGACTTTATCTCGCTCCATACAAGCGCGGACGAGGGTTCTCAACAGCGGCCAAGAAAAAAAAACGTGTAAATAAAAATGGCTGCCGGTGTAACAACCAATGTACAATTGGAACAACTTTCAAGACGTATACGTATACAATTTTTTAGAGGCGTTTTCATGCGCAATAATTTACCGATAAACGGTGTACGGTGAACTGAGAGCTGGATCGTCAATTTGGATAACATCGATGGTTCCGGTACTCATTGGGTTGCGTATGCAAAGAGGGGAGATCGTGTAGTATATTTCGATAGTTTTGGAAATCTTCGACGGCCCAAGGAATTAGTGCGATATTTTGGACAGAATGTTGCAAATATAGAATACAATCAAACGGCCTATCAAAATTATAATCAAAGTATTTGTGGACAATTGTGTCTTCGATTTCTCCAAACGGTCGATGATCGATATGAATTTAAAGCCTGACAATTCACCATCGCGTCTCAGTATTCGTTCGACAGTTTTCCAGCATGTCACTCACGCTTACGTTGACCGGCAAGAGTAGCGTTCTTGCTGTAAGCTACTTTCCAGCTATAAATTTAAACGATGGCGATTACGAGCTTGGTTTAACGGATTTTGAAACTTATCATACGATACCGAACGTGAATTCTTGGAATAATAAATTTTATTTTGATAACGACGATAAGGAAATTACGATTCCCGAAGGATCGTACGAATTACACGCAATAAACGAATATCTCCGACGTGCAATTTTGCGACATCGACGCGTAGTTGATTCCAACGATATTGTTGATGGCGAAGAACACGATGAATATCCAATAATGCTTCGCGCTAATCATAATACGCTAAAAAGTGAAATCAAATGTGTCTATAGAATAAATTTTAGTAAACCGGGCAACGTTGGATCGTTGTTGGGATTCTCGTCGAATCGTATATTACAGCCTCGGAAATGGCACGAATCGGATGTACCGATAAATATTATTAACGTAAATATTATTCGTATAGAATGCAGCGTAACCACTGGCGCGTATAGCAATGACAAGCGCGTACACACGATATATGAATTTTCACCGAGCGTGCCGCCAGGATATAAGATATCGGAAACGCCAGCACAGATCATTTATCTACCGATCGTCGCACGGAGCATTACTGATTTAACGATACGCATTGTTGATCAAAAAGGACATTTGCTCGATTTTCGAGGAGAGGAAATTACCGTAAGATTGCATATACGGCGGCGGCAAAAATAAAGCGTTTGACAAATGAAATGCTTGTGTTGAACGAAAGCACGGAGCACGCGAGAGACAATATCTTTACGAGGGACAATATTTTTGCGAGTAGGCGAGTGACTGCGGTATCGGGTGAGAATAATCAGATATCTGGTTACGCTAAAAAGAAGCTCAGCGCGTTGAATCGCGAGTTTTTAAAATCATTGGGATTCGTCGTACGAAATACTTGTACGATATGATTGACATCTTGAATATCGGAGGCGAGCCGATCTTTGACGATCGTATCGTCAAGATTGAGACTCATACGTACAATCCATACGCCAACACAACGCTTGGATATAGCGACGAGATACGGATACCGATACAACATCAAGATTTGTACACGTTACCATGTGGAAGTTTTCTATACGTCGAGGGAAAGTTGAAGGTGCGTAAAGTAGATGAAGGGGCAAGAGTGGTACTGGGAAACAATTGTGTCGCTTTTATGTTTGATGAACTTCGATATGAACTCGACGGTGTGGAGATTGACCGCAACAGAAACGTTGGAATAACTTCCACGATTAAAAACTATGTCTCTTTAACAACCGAGAAAGGTAAAATCTTGGAGAATGCTGCGTGGAATATGTCGCATAATGCTGCTGAAGCTTACTTCAATTTTTGCGTGTCGCTAGACATACTATTGGGTTTTTGCGAAGATTATAAGCGAGTTGTGATCGGCTGAAGCTGATATCGAATTATTCAAGATACAATGGCGTATGCTTCATGTAATATTGAGCGAGGTCAGTAAACTATCCTTGCTCGCGCGTTGGAAAGCGGGCGATACTTGAATATGAGTTTTCGCTCTTGGGATCTATACGAATTTCCTCTATTGCATAATACGACCAAGCATTCGTGGACCGTGAAAGCCGCCTCTCAGCTGGAGAAGCCGCGATACGTGATCTTTGCGCTGCAGACTGGCAGAAAAAATGCTGTGTCAAAAGATATTACTACATTCGACGACTGCAAATTAACCAACGTTAAACTCTATCTAAACTCGGAATTTTATCCCTACGATGATTTGAATTTAGATTTCGATAAAAATAGATTCGCCCTCTTGTTCGATATGTACTCTCGTTTTCGCAAATCTTATTACAGATGTGATAATGATGATGTGCTATTAAACATTTCAAAATTTCTACATTGCGGTCCTCTCGCGGTTATCGATTGCTCGCGACAAAACGAGTCTGTCGAAAATTGCACCGTGGACGTGAGATTAGAGTTTGAGTGCAAGGAGGATATACCGGCAAATACCACCGCCTATTGTCTCATCTTGCACGATCGCGTTGTTGAATATTGCCCTTTGACCAACGTAGTTCGTAAATTTACCTAGATCAGCAAATATCCCCTCCAATGTCAAAAATATATACAGATTGAGATTTTGACGATCGGCGGCAGTCGTACATCGTTGTTGCAATCGTACAGTAATATTATCAGCATGATCGCGCCAGCGTTTGTGGATCTGCAAGGATTCATTATCGGGAGAAACTTTGTCGTAAAGGAAGTAGCGATATTGAGAAATGGATGTGTTCTCTCTCATACTTTTTTGCAAGTCCCGTACCGTGGCGTGCGCTTACAAAATCTGAGAGATGCCAAGCTTCATGGCTAATCGGACATCACCATGGGCTTCAATGGGACGATGGAAACGTTCCATACAGCTTCGCCAGGCGTTTGATTACGAGAACTGTGATGGGTGCGGCGGAAGAGGAAAATGGAGCATCTCCTATCGTGTACGTTAAAGGACACGAAAAACGAGAATGGCTGGCCGATATACTTGACGATGATGCGAGAAACGACGTTATTATTGAGACCTTGGATGCGGACTATGAAGATATCACTTCGTTAAATAAGCTAGATGTTACTAATACTATGCGCTGTGAAAAACATTTGAAAAATTGCGCTTTACAAAATGTATTTAAAATATTCAATTGGTGGACGAATCATTATAAAGATTCACCCAAACATTTTTTTGAATAAATTATTGTTAAAATATATTTTTATTCTCTTTTATACTTCCCTTTTCCTCTTTCTTATCCCAGTATATGAGTATTAAATTTCAGTACGTGGCGTTAGATAGCGGTGTCAGCCACCTTATCAGACTACAGATGTTACATTTCAGTACATGCACATAGACTTTAAATATTTGAATGGTTTATAAATATTTGAATGGTGTATAAATAATTGTTTTGTCATTCAAAGCCGTTCGATAGCCGTTCAATAGTCGTTCATAATCGTTCATAGCCGTTCGATAGCCGTTCAAACCCGTTCGATAGCCGTTCAATAGTCGTTCAATAGTCGTTCATAGCCGTTTGACAGTCGTTCGATAGCTGTTCAAAGCCGTTCAAAAGCCGTTCATAGCCGTTCGATAGTGTATTTAAAATATTCAATTGATGGACGAATCATCATAAAGATTCACCCAAACATTTTTTAGAATAAATTATTGTTAAAATATATTTTTATTCTCTTTTATTCTTCCCTTTTCCTCTTTCTTATCCTAGTATATGAGTATTAAATTTTAGTACGTGACGTTAGATAGCGGCGTCAGCCACCTTATAAGACTACAGATGTTACATTTCAGTACATGCACATAAACTTTAAATATTTGAATGGTGTATAAATATTTAAATGGTGTATAAATAATTGTTTTGTCGTTCAAAGCCGTTCGATAGCCGTTCGAAAGCTGTTCAAAGCCGTTCGATAGCCGTTCGATAGCCGTTCAAAGCCGTTCGATAGTCGTTCAAAGCCGTTCGATAACCGTTCGATAGCTGTTCAAAGCCGTTCGATAGCCGTTTGATAGCCGTTCAAAGCTGTTCGATAGTGGTTTACATATTATAATAATAATACATTCATATTTAAAAGACTTGTAGACAATTGTTCGCGGGAACGTGCTACCTTTTGTCTTCTTATCATGTGCTGAAGGTAAGCGTTCTTTGTAACTGATACATCTCCTACTCTAAAATGTTTAAATGAGATGATGTCTACCCCTTTGTGTCCGTCATAATGTTTCGAGCAGGAAGTAAAGAACAGTGTATAAAAATGCCAATGTTTCGCCTTAATCTGGTAAGTAGTGTTCAGTGTTTTTGTGTGCGAGATTATGTGTGATATTTATTAATTAATAATATATTTCAGTTCGTGCAAATTGATGTCATCCACCGCAGATACATGCGATGGATGAGAGGAAATTTGCGTTGGGCGCACGCCAATTTGTGGGGTGATACGCGAGGGGCCCGCGAGTGGACATGCGTGCACCCTACGCAGTACGAGGACATTTTCTACTTGCGGCCTCTTTTTGGGCTTGAGCCCTATGAAGAAAAGGAGAATTGGGAACCTGAAGAGGCATGGGAAGAGGAAGAGCAAGAGGAGGATTGGGAGCAGGATTGGGAGGAAGAGCTTGCGGCCCCAGGAGGATAATGTAAGTATCTTCTTTTTTAAAATTTATATTAAATTTATAAAAATTAAATTAATATACTAACAAGATATGTATTTTTTTGTTTCAGAAGGAGCCTGCAGCACATATTTTTATTATATTATTATTATTTTTTTTTACACACACACACACACACACACACACACGCACACACACATTTAAACGAACACATAAATTTTAAATAAATATTATTATTATTATTATTATATTTAAAAAATGTCAATTATTTCTACACCTTCTTCTTTCCTTTTCCCACACGCGTGCATGCTTCGCGCTATCTCTTTCTCTCCCAAGTGCATGTGAACGTCATCCTTTTCCTACACGCGAACGCATCGCGCCATCTCTCTCCAACGTGCATGCAAACGCTATCCTTGTCTTACGCTCATATGAACGCCTCGCGCTATCCTTCTCCCACGCTTCCTCGCGGCATCGTACCTTCGCGTTCCCTCTTGACCCCTCGCCCATCGGTATCGCCGCGATCCCCCTCCCCCTCTCCGCGGACCCTTTGCCTGCCGATTTCGTGCGGATCCCCTTCCCCTCTCCGCGGACCCCTCGCCTACCGGTTAGGTTGTGACCGGACTAAACACACGAGATGGAGAAAATTACAATAAATGCAGGTTTCCCTATCTTATTTAAACGGTCGCCAGTTCGTTTTACCTCCAACGAACAAGGGATGCCCTTGGACGACGTGCCGTCAGGTCTGCCGTCGGACAGGTTGCACAGCGTCAGGATCACGCTGGTTTGAACGCCACTGCTTATCCGCTTGCCTGGTGAGGAATTATTTTTAATTCCTTTCTCCTTTTATGTTTCAGGTCGCCGCTGGATTCACCGGATCAACGCCCAAGGATGTTTGGACTTCCCGTTGTATGGAATTGCCTCGACGCCTCAAGAATACGTCGGAACGACGTTATTTGTGCAACGATACGTTGTTGGACAAATTATTTGCTTCTTAATTAATCCCTTCTGTTTTTCTGTTTCAGGTCGCCGCTGGATTCGTCGGATCAACGCCCATGGATAACTGGACTACCCGCTGTACGCTGCTGGATCGACACTCGGACACAGGAAAGGTTTTCGCGATTTCAAGGTGAGTTAATAACTTTCACTCTTATTTTGAATATATAAATGTATAAAATATATTTCAAAATATAATATCGCGTGTATCAAAGTTCCCGTACAATATTACGGTTATAAAATAAACTGCCTTTTTAATTAGTAACGACGCGAATCTCTCGACGCACGAGAGTTGTCGTATTCGCGACTATCTTCTTTTCTTAAAACTCTTAAAACACTAACAAAAAACCCGTGAAGACGTTTTTCTGAGCGCTTCCTAACCGGGAAAAAAGGCCCCGTATCGTGCTCTGCACGGCCTTTTATACTCCTGCCCACTCTTCGTTCTCCCGCTCTTCGTCTTCCCTTTCCTCCGGAGAACGCCTCCTTGATGCGCGCGCATGCGCATTCGAGAATGTACAGCAAGTGTTGTACAACGGGTGTACAAAGTTAAAAAATCGCTCGGTTCGTATTTTCCTTAAAAACTATGCCTAAATCTATACTATGTGTCTAGAAACATATTATATACATTTTACTATACTACATGCTAAATAAGTGCACACGAGTTGCACTTTTCGTATAGCACTTCGGGTGCTGCACTTTTGCACTATGCTATCACAGTGAGTTTTATCACATTTTAATCTGCTACTTAAAATCGCTTCATACCGAAAAACTAAAAATTTAAAATAAATATGCGTTTACAAACTCAATAAAACTTAACATCTATAAAACGGTTCGTGTTATATAACTATATCTTAAAACTAATCAGTCTTATTTACAGTCTTTTTGTTTTTCGGGTATGAAGTTGCTATTTCTTTACCGATTTTCTTGTTACCTTCCTTTTTCGCACCGGCCCCCAATCACTGTCCGAGTCTGATTTTCGGTATTCGGGACGAACTTTTGTCACCTTCCCTCTTGATGCCGTCAGGATCGGTGACTTTGCCTCCTGGCCCGTCTTCGAGGATGAGGGTTTATCCTCCGGCCTCAAGGTTAGGTTAGCGGGTCCTTCGCCTATCGGTTAGGACGCGGTCCCACTCCCCCTCTCCGCAGACGCCTCGCCCATCGGTTAGGACGCGGTCTCTTTCCCCCCTCTCCGCGGACCCCTCGCCTACCGGTTAGGACGCGATTCCCCCGCGTGACGTCATACCCCCGCGCCTGTTTCCCCTCGCCCCTCACCACCCCTCAGAGGACCATGGCTTAGAACTCTCCTATATACTCTACTTGTAACAATGCACCCCCCATTGTTAACCGGCAGTAGACCGCCGGAAGTCTGCCGCCCGGCGAACACCGGCCGTGCAGGGGCAGAGACGCCGAGCGCCCATTTTTAAACGCTAATTACCGCCGTTGCGATAAACAACCGTACGGCCGTTATACGGCCGCCGTTACGCCGTTATACGGATAATCGAGCACCGCCGAGCGCTGCCGTAAACGCCCGCGCGACACCCGCCGAAACGTCGAGCCGTTTCGCCCAGGGGAGATGACGTGTTTACCGTTAATTACCTGCCGAAAAACAACACGTCATTATCCCCACCCGGGGGCGAACGACGCGGTTACCGTTAGACGCTCAGGTATATAACGGCAGCCTTTTTAGATCCCGGCACTAGAATCGCACAAGAATCTGAATCCGCTCAAGCTGTACGCTCGAGACTTTCCTGATTCGATCCAAATCATTCGCAAACACGACGGAACGTGGGAGTTGACGAGTTCGCAGTCTCCGCCGAGTATTCGCGGCTTCCGAACCGCTTTACGATCCTTCGCAATCCGCGACCGCTTCTCTCGAGAGTTTTCGAGAAACGGTCTAACTTCCGACCAACCCGACCGTACGGACCGTGGGCTGGCGAGTTCGCCACCCCGTTGAGGTTTCTCAATTCCGTGCTCAATCTGTACTCCGCGTGCGAACAAGGGACAGCGAGTTTGCTGCCCGTTCGAGATTTCTCGATCTCGCACGCATCCCACAACATCTGGGAATACGCGACATAAACATTACCGCGGACCGTAGACGCATAAGAAACTGTCTCGCCGGTTTAAATCGACTCACGCGTTTTTGTGAACCACGCGCCGTCACAACAAACCGAACACGCGCCTCGCACCGTCTACCTGGCGTGTTTATATCCGCTTTGCGTATACTACACCGCATCTCATTGTTAAACTCGCGCAATTCATAACAACCGCGCCCCGCCCGTGGCACATTGCGATCCGCCGCGCGCCCGCTCCGCGGGGCATTTCTGTATTCTTAACCAGCGCCGATAGAGGCCAAATAAAGTAATCTTCTTTTATATTTCATTTAAATCGTGTGTCTCGATACTTTCTACGAGCCCTGATCACGACCGAGCGAATCCGCGAACTCCCGAAAGTAACCCAGTTACAAATTTAAGTTTTAAAAATTAAAAAACTAATTAAAACTTAAAATAAATTAAATCAATTAAAAATTCTTTATGGTCACAATTAGCTAAAATTAATTAATTAATTAGATTTATGTATGTTTCAGTTATATATAAATAATTTTGTACGATTTTTTAGATCGATTTTTGCAAAATCGATTCTTTGATTTCGATTTTTGCAAAATCGATTCTTTGATTTCGATTTTTTAAGAGAATCGAACATCCCATCTTCAAGTCTCGCGATCGCGTGGCCTCCGCGCGTGGCTCGCTTTGTCAGCGATTGCGCTCGTAACTTTATACGTCTTCCTCGACTTCGAGTTATAGTCGGAAGACGTTAAATAATATTTAGTAATTAATAATTATACTAATTTGGTTATAATCGTTTTGGGCTATAACAGGGTGTTAAACTAAAATAAACTACATAGTAGCCATGTCCGAAAAATTTGCAACATTTTGGTATCAATTTCGAGAAAATCGGTCCATAAATGTGGAAATAGTTCGCGGTTCGACAGACAGACAGACAGACAGACGGTACTAATATACAGGGTGGTCTATTTTAAAAGAGCCAGTTAAATATCTCGAAAAATATGGAAGATACGGAAAAACGTTTCAGACAAAAGTTATTTGGTTCGAAGGGGGACATAAGATGGTGCCATTGATGTGACCTTTGATAGTCATTTAAAGGTCACACGAAGGTCACTTTCAATTTCTTAAATGGAAACCCCTATTTTTATTGCATATTCTTATAGCTTATGTCGAGAGCTTTCCAAAACACTATAATAAAGTATTTTTTCATTAAGTACTTTTTGAGTTATTTTATATTTTAATCTGACATATTTTGATAGAAAAAATAAAATATCTCGTAAAATATTTAGTTCTCGATAATCTTACTGTAATACTTTTATGTACAGAATAATGAGACAAATCAATTAGTAAAAAAAATAATTGTTTTTAAGAAAAAATATGTATCTATTTATAATGTATTTATGATGTATTTTTTTAAACAATTATTTGTTTTTTTCTTTACACTAATTGATTTGTCTCATTATTCTGTACATAAAAGTATTACGGTAAGATTGTCAAAAACTAAATATTTTACGAGATATTTTAATTTTTATATCAAAATATGTCAGATTAAAATATAAAATAATTCAAAAAGTATCTAATGAAAAAATACTTTATTATAGTGTTTTGGGAAACTCTCGACATAAGTTATAAGAATATGCAATGAAAAATAAGGGTTTCCATTTAAGAAATTGAAAGTGACCTTCATGTGACCTTCAAATGACTATCCAAGGTCACATCAATGGCACCATCTTATGTCCCCCTACGAACCAAACAACTTTTGTCTGAAATGTTTGCCGTATCTTCCATATTTTTCGAGATATTTGACTGGCTCTTTTAAAATGGACCACCCTGTATATAATAGATAGATATTAGTATGACCTTGAATAGCACCGTCAAGGTCACATAAAAATCACTTTGAATTTTTTAAATGGTACCCCCTATTTTTCATTACATATTCTTATAGCTTACCTCGAGAGCTTTCGAAAACATTATAATAAAGTATTTTTTCATTAAATACCTTTTGAGTTATTTTATATTTTAATCTGACATATTTTGATATAAAAAAAAATATTTCGTAAAATATTCAGTTTTTGATAATCTTACTGTAATATTTTTATGTACAGAATAATGAGACAAATCAATTAATGCAAAAAAAACAAATAATTGTTCAAAAAAATACATTGTAAATAATTTTCTTAAAAACAATTACTTTTTTATATTAATTGATTTGTCTCATTATTCTGTACATTAAAGTATTACGGTAAGATTATCGAAAACTAAATATTTTACGAAATATTTTATTTTTTATATCAAAATATGTCAGATTAAAATATAAAATAACTCAAAAAGTACTTAATGAAAAAATATTTTATTATAGTGTTTTGGAAAGCTCTCGAGGTAAGCTATAAGAATATGTAATGAAAAATAGGAGGTTCTATTTAAAAAAAACAAAGTGATTTTTATGTGACCTTAACGGTGCTATTCAAGGTCATACTAATATTATTATATAATGCGCCACTTAGAACTCTACAACTTTTGCATGAAACATTTTTCACGAAAATGCGTTGTTTCCTCAAAAAAACTGCTGATACGGGCGTTCTGTTACACCCTGTATATAATAAATGTAATATAAGTATATCTTTCGTCTTTTTGGTTACAATAGATACATAATTTGTTGACATATTTTACAGTTTTGTCTTTTTGTTATTAAATACATGATATGTTAATATATCTTACGGTAAAATCGTTTGGACATACTTCCACAAAATAAACATTACAAATACAAAAACGCTGATAAGGAGCGAATGAAACAAAAACATTGAATATTTAAGAAGAAAAGAAATAGTTTTATTACATATGTACATTTACATATGTATATACTTCTACGCAGACTGTAGCGCAGAGTGATTCTCGATTTCGTTGTTTCAACGCGATTCACTGTGTTATAGTTTGTGTAGTGTAATAGTTTTAAATATTGGTGATTGGCGTGAGGAGATTAAGGTAATTTTTATTTTTAATGTATTCTACAATTCTATATTTATTTATTACAGAAAATATCTGAGGCTAACGTAATATTTCGCATTAAATTTAGTTACATTACTTTCAATTTTATCGATTTTTATTAAATGTCTTAATATTTATTATATTTACAATAATCTTTAAAGTTTTAGTAATTGTTATACGATCGGGAATAGAGGAATGCCTTGACACATAAATTTATCGGGGTATATTTGATACGCGTGCTTTGTCTCTGAATAATCACATATCATGATTGTTGTTTAATTAAAATATTATTTTATTTATCTTGATAATGAAACATTATTGATAAAATTATTATTATTAATAATAATATTTAAATATATAATAAAGATAAATATTTAAACACGTTTCTCTTGTTACTTTATATATAAAAATAAATATTGAAATATAGTGTTGAGTCATGAAAGAAACTCATTATATAAAAAATTTTACATTTTACAAAATATATATATACAGGGTGTATCTGAAATGATGCACTAAACTTTAGGTGCGTATCCTAGAAGTCAAAATAAGACTTTTTTTTCTTATGAACATGGGTCCACAAATGTTGTTATACTCTACTATTAAGCAGTATTCATCCGGTACACGAGTCGCAAGCATAACTGTCGAATAACTAAATATATTTTCGGGGATCGTCCCGATTGCGCACATTACCGATCGGACACGACAATATTTCTCGATCGGACACAGACCCGATCGGACACAGACCCAATTCGACACAGTTCCGATCGGACGCATACTGTTGCAATCAGACACAGTCCCAATCGGACACAGACTCGATCGGACACAGACCCAATCGGACACAGTTCCGATCGGACACATATGGTTGCCATCGGACACCATCCCAATCGGACACAGGCCCGATCGGACACAGACTCGATCGGACACAGACCCAATCGGACACAGTTCCGACCGGACACATATGGTTGCAATAGGACACCATCCCAATCGGACACAGGCCCAATCGGACACAGACTCGATCGGACACAGACCCAATCCGACACAGTTCCGATCGGACACATATGGTTGCCATCGGACACCATCCCAATCGGACACAGGCCCGATCGGACACAGACTCGATCGGACACAGACCCAATCGGACACAGTTCCGACCGGACACATATGGTTGCAATAGGACACCATCCCAATCGGACACAGGCCCAATCGGACACAGACTCGATCGGACACAGACCCAATCGGACACAGTTCCGATCGGACACATATGGTTGCCATCGGACACCATCCCAATCGGACACAGGCCCGATCGGACACAGACTCGATCGGACACAGACCCAATCGGACACAGTTCCGATCGGACACATATGGTTGCAATCGGACACCATCCCAATCGGACACAGGCCCGATCGGACACAGACTCGATCGGACACAGGCCCGATCGGACACAGGCCCGATCGGACACAGGCCCGATCGGACACAGGCCCGATCGGACACAGGCCCGATCGGACACAGGCCCGATCGGACACAGACCCGATCTTATATCCTAATCAAGTCCTTTTTCACAACACAAGTTTTGTCCAGCTTATACAGTGCAAATTGGGCACATATTGCAGGGCATTATCTGATACAGCGGTTTTCTACACTCTGCGCAAGACGACCCCAGGATTATGTCATAAATTGCACTTTCATGTTCTCGCACAACACGAATATTCGAAAATAAATCTGAAATTCGCATAAAACAGTATGTGCAAAATTTTTCGTTGACGTCACTTTTATAATAAAAGTATATACAGCACATTTTCACCGCACGTAAACTATTTATTTCAACTCGGTTTAAAGTACGTTGCTTTATGTCCTCCGTAATATCAATACTGCAGTCACTATCGTAATCGGAATCCTCCGAAAGTACGCGATCTTCGTCTAATGAATCGTCCAACAAATTCTCAAATGCCATTAAGTTGTCATCTTCGAGAATGACATCCTCGTCATCATCAATAACCATAACTTTTTCGTCAGCCATAACACATATTGTTAAGATCGTCGTAAGGACGGTTGCGTACTATAACGTTGCACACTCCTCTCGATTATATATATTTTAATTTCATATCTTTTGTCTCCTTTTAATTGGAGTATTACGTCTCATCTACCTCATCATTTTTCTACATCTTAAGCAGAGTATGTCGAGAGAAAGATTTAAGTTTTGCAGACTGTGCATATCTATTACACAGTTTTTATTCATACATAAAGGATGGGTTAAATAATTAAATTCACAGATAAATAGTAAAATAACTTATTTATTACAAGCATCGTGAAAAATATCATTTACGGCACATGTCAATAACTCGCAATCTATGAGTGATTCGCTGTTAAACATATCACTTTCACGTATTGCTTTTGCAGCATCGCATACATTTTTTTTTTTGGTCTGGTGCGGGAGGAGAAAATGCATTTAAGCACCTTACCCGGGCCGGCCCGGGCGTGTGTGGGACTTCACCCAGCCTAAACAAACGGCTGGGCAATACCCACTAAAAACTCCCCCCGGCAGAACTCGTCTGCCTTCCTATACTGTTGACCCCAGCTCTGTTATTCACACTGCTATGGGGCCAACAGCGGATGTTTTAGTTATCCTGGTTTTTTCTACCTAACAGCCCATAGATGTTATTCTGGGCTGTTCCCTAGCGGTCTAAGTTCGTCCGTGAATGACTCCTGCGCACCTATTTAACGGCGCAAAACTCCTAACAGGAGAAATGGGTCAGGAAGGGCTAACCCACTTCCATCGCCAGCTTCCCGCTGTCCTCCGCAGCCTCCTTTTCTGGAGGAGGATCCGGGGCTTCTGTCGCCCCGGATAGGCCAGACTCCAGCGACTGGCCAGAGGCCCCCTGGTTCTCAGGGGGTCTCACTCCTTTTCCCATCCCGGCCCGGGGAGAGGTACAGCCTTTTGCCCCCAGGCGATGTTCCGTCGGCCTCCCCAGGGCCGAACATATCGGACACCTAGGGTCAGCCGTACAGCGGGCCGCCAAGTGTCCGGATGTGCCACATCGGTAGCACAAACCCGAACGGTCCTCCTCCGCGGTGCATCTCTGCCTCGTGTGGCCGACTTCGAGGCAGCGGAAGCACTGGGTGAGCCTGGACTTGAGCAATTCGATCGTTACCAAAGTCCATCTCACCCTCAGTTTCCCGGCGGTGAGTGCCCTACGGACGATTACCGCAAGGCCACGGAGTTCCTCCCGACTAACTCCCCCCAGGGCCAGTATGGCCTCGGCCACATCCCCGGGAGTCGCGGAATTATCCACCCCTCTAAGCCGCATCTCCGCGGTCTTAGAGGGGCGGGTAATCCGCACCTCTCGTCCCTCAAAAACCCCCCTAACGCTGTCCGCTAGCCGGTCTGCTAGGGTAGCCAAAATTGGAGGCTCCGGATCCTGCGCGTTGGCCTTTACAGGCTTTGGGACCTCTATAAGGGTCCCACCGTTCATCGCTTGTCTAAGGCGGGTCGTGGAGATCCCCAGGCTCGGAAGGTCTATCTTCCGTCTGGCCTCGCGATCGCGTCACTCGAGGAGAACCCCGCACCCACCGGTACCGACAGCAGAACTGCTGCCGGGCCCGGAGGCCGGGGCCTCCTCACCTTCTTCCCGGACGTTGCGGCCGGCGTTAGGACCGCCTCTCTCCTCCCTCCACCGGACTGCCCCTGGGGCACCGGGGGAGAGGGTTGAGGTGGGGCAGGACCCTTGCGGGTCCCACTTCCACCACCCTTCCTCCGCACCACCTGCGACCTCGATCCCCCCGCTTGCGCGGAGGTGGAAAGTGGCACAGGTAGTGCCTGCTGGGCCAGAGTGGGTTTGGCAGGGGCGGTCGGTTCCCGCCTTCCCCCGTCTACCACCCTGGGCTTGCCCTTCTCGGGCCGCTGAGCCCGGTCGGGGCCAACAGGAGGGGCCGCAGCCCTCTTCCCATCTCCCTACCGGGACTTGACCTTGGCAGGTCGCTGGGCCGGTTTGGGTTTGGCAGGGGTGGCCGCAACCGCTCCCCCACCTCCCTTGCCGGACTTGCCAATCCCTCCGCCGCCTCGAGACCCTGTAATAGGCGCTCCTCAACGCCTCGGAGACCTTCGGCCAAAAGGGCCTCCACCTGGGCCATGGAGAGAAGCTCCGTAGGCCCCCCGGCATTAGTTGCCTCTCCCTCGTCCACCTCCATATCCCCCTCGGAAAGGGGAATGAAGGTGGTGGGTTCCGGGTCATCCCGAAGCACCCTCCGAGCTCGTGGACGCGAAACACCCCTCACTGAGTCCATAGAGCCGGCTCTATCCCTCGGAGAAGGACCCCCCGCGCGAGCAAGACCCCCCAGAGAATTCCCTCCCAAAGGAGCTCCCCCCGGAAAATCGAACCCCACGCGCGCGTCTCCCTCAAGCTCCTCTACGTCCAAGACACTTACCGACTGTAGAGTCCTCGGCATCTTCGACGGCGGGCTCCTTCCGTCGGACAGCGTCCAGTCCGGTCCTGATCCTGGCACTCGTCCTCCTCGCAGGTTGGCCACCTCGTCGCGCAGAGCGCGGATCTCCTCCTCGCACGCCGTGAGTCTCCTCTTCAGCCAATCGTTGGCCGATTGGAGAAGCCCCACTCACGTGTCCTCTCCCGTTGCCGATCTCCCCAGCAACTCGGAGCAATACGCCTTCACCTTCACGGCGATAAGGCGCATGCTCCGCTTGTAGGTCCCCTTGAGGTTACTGGAGACAGCCACCATCTTCTCCAGCTCCTCAAGGGACTCCCTCGATCGTCTCTCTATCTCGAGAGACGTGAGGTCGTGGACCTGTGTGAGGATCTCCTCTCGCGGAAGTGTCCTCGTTGCCTGCGTCTCCGGTGGCTTGTACCCTGCCCGTAGGATCTTCGCCTCCTCCAGAGCCTGCAGTTCCTTCTCCTTGGCTGCCGCCAGGCGCTCCATCGCCTTCGCGCGGCCCACATACTCGCCTGTTGTTGGAGGGCATCCTCTTGTCCTTTTGGCGTCCGTCACCCTCTCCTTGTCCTTTTGGGACAGGCCGGGGACCTCGGAGTTGTGTGTGAGCACTTCCTCGTCGGTCCCGTCCTCCTCCGGAAAGTCCGTCGAGTCGCTCTGGGTCCCCTCATCGTGCAATGGGGTCCGAGATCTCGACTTCTCTTTCCGAGAAGTGGGCTTCTTCCTCCTTGGAGTCCGAAGTCTCGCCGGTGGTGGCATCCGGTCCTTACTCGCTCCAGCTGGTGATGGAGTCCTCTTCGTCGGCTGTGATACCGGCGTTGCGACCCTCCTCGGGCTTGGTGGAACCCATTTCCCCTTCTCGGTGTAGTAGGGGCCAATGAATTGCTCGAAGTCATTCTGCGACCTGTAGAATTCCTCAGTGGCCTCTCCTACTTGAGAAAGATCCTCCGGGAGTCTCTTCAACAGGACGACTGGCTTCCTGCGTTCCTTCTCGTTCTCAACGATCGCCAATTCCTCTACGTTGCTCGTTGGCAACAACGTAGACGGCCCGTCGCTGGCTGACGACCTGTGGGGGGCCGGGACAGTACCCCCCACCTGCCGGCCCGAAGTGTCCGAATCCTCGGCGTCATTCCGTCTCTTCTTTGTGTCCATTGCCATCTGTAAAAAAGAATTGGTTTGATTTCGGGGTTTTCCTTCCCTAGGACGGTTGGCTCCACCACGCCTCACGAGCCAGTCCTGCCCGGGTTTTTCAAGAGGTGTGCTTCTCCTTTGGCTGGCTCTTAGATCCCTTCCACCTCCCGCGCAGTGCGGGAAGTTTCAGGGGAGTCCTCTCACCACGTCAAGGTGGCCAGCCGTCGAGAGGGGTCGCATACATTAGCGATATTATCCTGTTGTAAAACAGTTACGAATTGTTTGAATTGCTCATTTACAATATGCGTATTTTCGCAAAACCAGTAATACATATGATCTATGCATTTATCAAAATCATATATAAAGAATTATTGGATAATTCTATTTTTATAATATTCGCATCAGATATTTTAACCACTTCGAATGTCAAATCTCGAATCCGCAATGGGATTTCAATCGATTGTAGAAGTCGTTCAATGTCCGCACGTTTCTGCATTAGCGATTTCCACGTTTCAAAAGGCAATATTATTTGATTGCCCCGATTATCGCCGAGAACCAATTCCACGCAAGATACAGCTCCAACGTTTATTCCAATGTCCAAATATTTGTATGACGTCGGGGTTAAGGCGTATCGTCTTCCGAGTATACGAACCGCACGACGAGGCTCGGATGAAATGCTAGGGAGTAAAAAATATTTCCAATAAAACAATTTGCTTAGAAAAGTTTGAAATAATATCTTTTATTATATTATTATTATTACATATTTAGTATAATATTAAGTATAAGAAATCACACAAATAAGTTTATTCGAAGTATTATTTATTTATTGTTAATTTAAATTTATTCCTATAACATATTTATTTAATTATTAATTATTGTTTATAACATGTATATTTTAATTATTAATTATTATTATTTGAATTTATTATTTGTTTGAAATTATTCTTATAACATGTTTATTTGAATTATTCTTATTACATGTTTTGCACTATATGATTTAATAATTAATTATACTTTCTTATTATACTAATTATTAATTGCATATTTTACAAGAGCAGTCGGGAGACGCCAAGCTAGTGAATGTGTGAGTATGCATTTGCGTGTACGTGCATGCGTATGCGTATACGTGCGTACGTATGCGTGTTCCTGTGTATGCATATGTGTATATTTGAGTATATTTCGCGGGGCGCGAAACCCCGTAATGCGTACGCCGAGACCGACCCGTTAGATCGGCCGGAATGTTCGCTCGGCTTGAATTACGCCTCGCACTGCGAAGAAATTAAATATTACGTTCGTCTATAATTCGGGCGCAAGTCCGAATCAATTCTCGATATCACCTCGCCAACGGCGACCTTATCGCCCGCTATTACCGCTAAATTACTAATACGCAACTTAAGATTAACAGGCAATTAATACAACGCGGACATGCTTCGATTTCGGACGGACAGATTACGCAGAATTGAATACTCGACACACACAGGCACGCAATTCATGCAAGAATTGCGAGGAAATTCTCACCAAAACGCGCTCACAATTTCGAGACGCGGTGCTTTACAGCCGATATAATACGTCGAATTTACGCGATTCACACTCTCACGTAACCCATATAATAATCGCGAAGGAAAGTTGCACCGGACGTGCACGCACAGTTTAGACGCTAAGATTCACAAACGAAAGACAAAAATATAATATAACAAATTGACACGAATCACACTCACACTCAGACGACCGACATATAGTACGAACGAGTCTTAAACGCTAGACGCGCGAGAACCAACGCAAATATCATCTACGGAATCCGAATCTTCAGAGAGACGACACACGGTTTATTAGAAACGCGAGGTAATGTCTCGATCCGCGGAAACCGATACTTTCGAGGCTCCGGGGCTCGAATCGCTTGACGACGTGGCCGTGACGCGAAAATCTACACCAAAGAATCGGGCTTAGCCCGTACACCAAAGTACGAATTCACGGCGACGACGACAGAACGAAACGATTCCGGGCGCGATCGCGAGTGGCGAATATGGCGGAGGATAACCTCACCGGTACTTTTCCTCTCGTGGTGGTTACACGGGGTCAGCGACGTTGACGTCCTCTCCCTCGGGTCCGTCCTCCGCAGCTGTTGATCGCCGTGATCCTCTCCGCTCGCTCTCGTCTCGCTATCGCTCTCGTATTTTCTCTCGCCAAAACGGTCCTCTCGCTTACGCTTCTATTTCGCACGCAAGCTCGCGCCAGTCTCCCAAACGCCTCGGAAAGCGAGGGCGCGCCGACAAGAAGAGCCGCCGTGAAGACGGAGGGAATCTTGTTGGGGGCGAAGCGACCGCCTATGGCGGATAACCGAACGCATTTGCCAAAAATCGCGAATAAGCGCGGACGACCGCGAACTCGTAACTCGTGTAGAAATTCGCCTATCTGTTGCGGATTAGTGGAGATATCGGCTACGGAAGAGCGTCGGTTGAAAAGTTTTCTCGAATCGGAAATCGTGGGAGATCCGAACAAACCCGGCGTGACAAATTTAATGCAACACCGGATAGATGTCGGAAATCACGCGCCTATTAAACAGCGTTACTACCCGGTGTCGCCGAAAATTCAAGAAGCAATTTACGCGGAAGTAGACAAAATGTTAGAAGCGGGAATTATAGAACCGTCGAAAAGCGAATGGTCCAGCCCGGTCGTGATGGTTAAGAAATCGAATGGCGCGTATCGTTTTTGTCTCGATTTTCGTAGATTGAATAGTGTGTCGAAAAAGGACGCGTATCCACTGCCTTACATGAACGCGATCCTAGATACATTGCGAGCCGCCCGATACATTTCGACTATCGATCTCAGTCAAGCCTACTTCCAAGTTCCGTTAGAACATAATAGTCGCGAGCTAACCGCGTTTACGGTACCGGGTAAAGGTTTGTTTCATTTCACGAGAATGCCGTTTGGTCTCACGGGAGCACCGGCAACTTTTCAACGTCTGCTTGACCGCTTGATAGGACCCGAAATGGAACCGCATGCCTTTGCTTATTTAGACGATATTGTTATCGCCGCCGAAGAATATTAAGCAACTACGACGTTTTATCGGCATGGCGTCGTGGTACAGGAGATTCATACCGCAATGTGCAACGAAATTAGAACCGTTAACGCGTCTCCTCCGGAAGAACTACTCTTGGGAGTGGGGGGATGACCAAAAATTGGCATTCGAGGCGGTAAAATCGTGCATTACTTCACCACCTACGTTATCGTGTCCAAAATTCGAGTTACCGTTCGTCCTTCAAACAGACGCGAGTTCGGTCGGTTTAGGCGCCGTATTAACGCAAAAAGCGGAAGGCGTTGAACACGTTATCGCATTTGCAAGCCGCGCATTATCGGAGGCGGAAAAGAAATATTCTACGATCGAACAGGAATGTCTAGCAGTCGTGTGGGCGATTCGAAAATTTAGACCCTATTTAGAAGGCTATAAGCTTCGAGTCATTACCGACCATAGTTGTTTGAGATGGTTGCATAATTTAAAAAATCCGACAGGTCGGTTAGCGAGATGGGCTCTCGAGTTATTAGAATACGATTACGTAATCGAACACCGCAAAGGAGCGCTACACCATGTTCCCGATGCGTTATCGCGAATGTATGAGTCCGCCGAGGAATTGTGTGCCGTCGCGATTACGGGCGACGAATGGTACGATACACGCGTGCGAAATGTCGAAACTGAGCCACGAAAATATCCGGGATGGAAAATCGAGAACGATCAGCTGTATTTCCGGAAACCCGATTGTATCACAGATAGTAGACGATTTGGAGCAATGGAAGCGTGTGCTTCCGAAAAATTCGCGTCTTGACGTCATTCGAGCGAGCCATGATATCCCTCAGGCAGGTCATTTAGGCACCGAGAAAACGTATCAGCGCGTCGCGAAACAATATTATTGGCCGCGTATGTTTAGGGAAGTCGCGAATTATACCCGTCGTTGCGATACTTGCCAACGAACTAAAGTCGAACAGAACGTACCCGCTGGCTTAATGGGGCGGAGAAAGGTCGAAACGCCGTGGACAGTGGTAGCCGCGGATATTATGGGCCCTTTTCCCGCCTCTCGGAGTGGATTCGCGTATCTTTTGGTTTTGCAGGATCTATTCACAAAATGGGTCGAATGTTGCCCGCTCCGAAAGGCCAATGGTAAAAAGATCCGAGAAGCTATCGACGATTTGATTATTAATCGATGGGGAGCACCTCGCGTAATTTTGACCGATAACGGGACAGAATTTATCAATCGAGAAGTAAAAGCTTTCGCGGAAGAGCATGGTATCGCACACGTAACAGTACCGCCGTATCACCCTCAAGCGAATCCCGTAGAGCGAGTGAACCGCATACTGAAAACAATGATTACGGCGTTTATCGAGCAAGATCATCGAGATTGGGATTTACATTTGTCGAAATTTCGATTCGCATACAACACTGCGTATCATACGTTCTTGCAGGCTACGCCCGCCTTTCTAAATTTTGGTAGAGAACCGCCGTCAGTAAGCTCCAAGCGAGAGGGGCCGGAGCCCGAGATCGAAATCGAGGAAACCGCGACCGCGAAATGGAAAAAGCGAATGGAGCGAATCCAAGCGTTGCGAGACTGGGTGGTAGAAAATTTAGAAGCCGCTCATCAAAGACAATCGCGATATTATAATTTGCGTAGACGCGATAGGCGTTTTGTCGTCGGCGATCAAGTACTGAAGCGACAGCATGTATTGTCATCCGCAGCGCATGCCATCTCAGCGAAACTCGCCACGAAGTTTCACGGTCCGTTTAAGATCGTGAAGGTCTTATCACCTGTCGTATACGAGATCGCGGACCAGGAGGATAGAGCGATCGGAAAAATACACGTTAAGGATTTGAAACCCTATATTGCTCCCTATATTCCGTAGGTGTCCGATTGACTCCCGAAATGGTCGCGTTAGTCTTGTTGTTTCGAATGTGTTGTGAATTGTCCGCTTTGTGTTGTCGCCGTTACTCTGGAGGTTCCGATCGCTCTCCGACGCCCGACTTGAGATTCGGAAAATCGGAATAGTGGCTGCGGCGGGTGATTGACGCCGGTACGGTTTCTCTTGGGAGTGGGGGGTGTGACGTTGCCGTCTCGCGCGCGTCCGCCGAGTCCCTCTCCGATCGAAAAGCGCGGGCTAAAGGGCCGCGCCAGTCGAATCATTGCGAGAACCGTACCGTTACCTCCAGAGAGGCGTCATTAATTGAGATTTCGAGCGTAATATTAATTTCGTTTATGATTTTCTTTCGTATGAATAATTCGTTTGGGAGCCTCATCGGAAGAAGGAGCGGAAAGTCGCTGAAGCGTCACGGAAAATACGATCGCCAATCAAGGAAGACCTTGGAGGGGCAAGGAGCCAGCAATTTGGAAATCCAAAACATCTAACGGCCAAACTAGCTACGTCACGACGGGATCAGGACCCGCACATGTGATGCGCAACGCACGGGACAGCGAGGGAATCCTCGCGCAAGGAGACAGGCCCGTGCGGATCCGGTCCCCGCGGAGGGACTGCAATTCTGCACCCGATGGCGTGACGCGGTCCCGGAAAAGACGGAAGGAAGGGTGGCAGCGATACTTCCGGCCAAGCCGTTCGCCCCAGACCCCGCGACGGCCCCGCGAAAAGGGCCCCAGCTAATTATTATTTGTAATACCGGGGGCGCGCGCACCCCCGTTACGACCGTGAGCGCGCCGCCCGACGGCCACAGCGCGTGATAACGCGTGATTGGTCGCGATAATACGCACCCTGTGTGCGCAGCCCCGGCTGGCCCACAGGTATCGATTCTGGATCGCGACGATCCAGGATCAGACTGGCGCGAGCCTGCGAGCCTGCGAGCCGATAGCGAACGAGAGCGAGCAGTTTTGTAAAAGACGAGAGCGATAACGAGACGAGAGCGAGCGGAGAGGATCACGGCGATCGACAGCTGCGGAGGACGGACCCGAGGGAGAGGACGTCAACGTCGCTGACCCCGTGTAACCACCACGAAAGGAAAAGTACCGGTGAGGTTATCCTCCGCCATATTCGCCACTCGCGATCGTGCCCGGAATCGTTTCGTTCTGTCGTCGTCGCCGTGAATTCGTACTTTGGTGTACGGGCTAAGCCCGATTCTTTGGTGTAGATTTTCGCGTCACGGCCACGTCGTCAAGCGATTCGAGCCCCGGAGCCTCGAAAGTATCGGTTTCCGCGGATCGAGACATTACCTCGCGTTTCTAATAAACCGTGTGTCGTCTCTCTGAAGATTCGGATTCCGTAGATGATATTTGCGTTGGTTCTCGCGCGTCTAGCGTTTAAGACTCGTTCGTACTATATGTCGGTCGTCTGAGTGTGAGTGTGATTCGTGTCAATTTGTTATATTATATTTTTGTCTTTCGTTTGTGAATCTTAGCGTCTAAACTGTGCGTGCACGTCCGGTGCAACTTTCCTTCGCGATTATTATATGGGTTACGTGAGAGTGTGAATCGCGTAAATTCGACGTATTATATCGGCTGTAAAGCACCGCGTCTCGAAATTGTGAGCGCGTTTTGTGAGAGTTTCCTCGCGATTCTTGCATGAATTGCGTGCGTGTGTGTGTCGAGTATTCAATTCTGCGTAATCTGTCCGTCCGAAATCGAAACCTGTCCGCGTTGTATTTATTGCCTGTTAATCTTAAGTTGCGTATTAGTAATTTAGCGGTAATAGCGGCGATAAGGTCGCCGTTGGCGAGGTGATATCGAGAATTGATTCGGACTTGCGCCCGAATTATAGACGAACGTAATAATCCATTTCTTCGCAGTGCGACGCATAATTCAAGCCGAGCGAACATTCCGGCCGATCTAACGGGTCGGTCTCGGCGTACGCATTACGGGGTTTCGCGCCCCGCGTCTAACACCCAGTCTCGCAGCCGCGTTTCTTTTACCGCCGCCGTATATCCGCGCGGTTTATCATTACTATTCTCGAGGAGGTGCGGCTCCCGCTATTATAATAAATCTGTTAATTTCTCTGTTTAATTTACGAGTTTCCTTTCAGTTGTGTTTGTCGTTCCCGTAATGGTCGCCTCTTGCATAAATTATCGCGTTCGATCAACACTCGCCCTGCCCCTCTACCGTTAGGCGAGCTAGTCAGCCCGTGGCGAATTCCGACACATTTCTTTCGCGTTTATTTCGCGCTTATTTCGTGTTTCGCGAATTGATACGTGAAAGATCGTATCTGGCGCCCAAGTTCGATTCTCGCGATTATCTCTCGGATCTCGTCACGGTACGCGCGGAACTCCTAACATCCCGTTCCCACCTGGCGCGTGGATCTTTTTCTCCGTTTTCCTGTTTTTGTCAACGACCATTCCGCATCTCCCGTTCGGCGAATTAGCTCCTGTTCGTCGGCGCAATTTACACCCGCGCGACGGAGAGAACGAGTCGGCGGCCGCGTTTATCGCTCAGCCGCGAGACGGTAGGAAAAGTCGTCGCAATACTTATCATGCAACTCCAATGTATCTTCTATTCTTCCAAGTATTTCTGCTGCAATCTTTGTAATTAACAACATAATATAATCACGAGAGAGAGAGAGAAAGAGAGAGAGAGAGAGAGACAGACAGACAGACAGACAGACAGAGAGACAGAGGGAGAGATTGAAATAATAATATCTAAATTGAAATATATAAACTTCAATGTAACCATAATTATAGCTACGCAGACAAATATATAAACTGTTTAGCCATAATGATAGCTACGTAGACAAATATATAAACTGTATAGCTATAATGATAGCTACGCAGACAAATATATAAACTGTATAGCCATAATGATAGCTACGCAGACAAATATATAAACTGTATAGCCATAATGATAGCTACGCAGACAAATATATAAACTGTATAGCCATAATGATAGCTACGCAGACAAATATATAAACTGTATAGCCATAATGATAGCTACGCAGACAAATATATAAACTGTGTAGACATAATGATAGCTACGCAGACAAATATATAAACTGTAAAGCCATAATGATAGCTACGCAGACAAATATATAAACTGTATAGCCATAATGATAGCTACGCAGACAAATATATAAACTGTATAACCATAATGATAGCTACGCAGACAAATATATAAACTGTATAGCCATAATGATAGCTACGCAGACAAATATATAAACTGTGTAGACATAATGATAGCTACGCAGACAAATATATAAACTGTATAGCCATAATTATAGCTACGCAGACAAACATATAAACTGTATAGCCATAATTATAGCTACGCAAACAAATATATAAACTGTATAGCCATAATTATAGCTACGCAGACAAATATATAAACTGTGTAGACATAATAATAACTACGCAGGCAAATATATAAACTGAATAGACATAATGATAGCTACGCAGACAAATATATAAACTGTGTAGCCATAAGGATAGCTATGCAAACAAACATATAATAATTGTAGCTATGCAGATATATAATAATTGTATATATGTATATATGTATATAAATAATTAATTAAAAATATATATAATTTAATTTAAATAAATATGTATATATTATTTAATTTAATTTAAATAATTTAAATAATTAAATAAATAATTAAATAATTAAATAAATAATGAAAAAACTTACTTGTCTAATAATTTGTTGAGGTATGTCCATTTTTTTAATAATAACGATAATAAATAAAAAAAGAACTTGACAACAACAAAAACTGACACTGGGGATTATTGCCGACGCGATATTTTTCAATTTTTCTATTCAAGCGCCGATGTACGGCTGCTTCGCGATGACATCACCCCCAGGTGTGAGATTTAGCCGAATGCGCAAAAAAATGCAACATAATATAAAATTTTCAAGCGCCGATGTGCGGCTGCTTCGCGATGACATCACCCCAGATATCAGAATTCAAACGCGCGTGTCAAAACATGACAAAAATCGTGAAGCGGAATGCACAAAAAAAATGCAACGTAATATAAAATTTTCAAGCACCGATGTGCGGCTGCTTCGCGATGACATCATCCTAGATATCAAAATTCAAACGCGCGTGTCAAAACATGACAAAATCGTGAATTATAAGGATAATCCTCATGGTTAAATTGCACTAACATACTTGGACAGCAGCATGTAATTTGAAACTTTCGCGATGCATCTTGGCTGAGATGACATCATCTTTAGACGACAAAAAATGCAATAATCGACATTAGTCAAAATGTACGTGACAAACCGCGAAATAAAGATTTAGTTGATACACATGATAAAAAGAGACATCAAGATAGAATATAAAATCATGGTAAAGAGGCACACCCTGTCAGTATTTTCGCCAAGAGTTCCGAGACAAGAGCTACTAATAAGCGCATCTTGTTAGCAAAATTTTTAGCATAAAACTGGAAATATGGCGGAAAACAGTGCCGAACGAAATCTGCGCGAGCAATCTGCAAGGGCGAATTCGATAGAGGAGTACGTTGCGTGGGAGCAACGATGCGACGAATATATCGAATCGGTGGAAGAGCAAGGCCGAATCAAACGTTCACGATTATCGATCGGGATTCGACAATCGCTGATTGCCCGAATTGCGCGACTCGAGGGATTGAAGAATTCGTTACGCAGGCGTTTTGTACATGCGGGTGCAGGATGCAGTACGCGGCAACACGGATTGATTTGGCGAGAGATCGATACGGCGTTCGAGAGCCGCATATTGACTGGTGCGGTTATAAATCATAATCACATTGAGCCTCGTCAATTTTTCGAGGATGCCAAAGACATTGCTCGAACACGTGCAAACTGTGATGAAAAAACACTTTAATGTGAAAATTAATACATTGTTCAATGGTGAATTTGTGACGGGTGATAAACGCGCAAATAAAAGTATCAATACGAGAAACTATGAACTCTTGCACATCCGATTTACGCGAATGGTACGAGCGGCGCGTTGTCGAGCCTACTCTAGCATCGCTCGAAGAATTTCAGGAACGCGATAGCGGGTGGGCATTGTCGCGAATACTCGATTTAACTGTAAATATATATAAATATAATCCTTTGCGCGCGGGATGTCATATAAAATGACCGCGGGCGATAATGATGAAGAGAGCGGTGATCAACGTGCAATCTAATTGTTCGAGAGCAAGACGAAATTAGAAAAGAGTGTGCGAGGATCTTTTGGTTCGCGGAAAATAAATCTCGCGAGTACAATTCACGTTTTTAATTATAACAAAATAATTAACACGATTACAAATTATACAAAAAGTTCCTGATAAAAGCTCGGTCGGTTATAGGCGGTTTCACAAAAAAGAATAGCAGTTGTCGTAAGCGGTTTCACAAGAAAAGAATAGCGGTTGTCGTAAGCGGTTATCAAGCGAGTGTCTCTATGCGGTGTAACTAAACGGTAACTAAAAGCGTAAGCGAATGTCTTTTTTGTTCTCACGAGCGGGCCCTTTTATAGCGGTTCTTTAATCTCTCGCTGCCAATGAATTTGAACCTCCGAGTTCGGTTCGAAGATTCAACGCGGCGCCAAACTTTATTGGCCGCCCCTTGAAATATCGGCGCGAGATGAGATTCGGGGCAAGTGATAGGCCGGTGGCCCGTACGTCACGGGCTACGTCACGGCCTCGCGCGTGCCGGCAGCCGTTTATCGCGCGGCTAACCGACAAAGTTGTTTGCGTGTTTTCGTGCAAAAACTTTTGTCACATGAGCTTCAAAAGTCAAAAAACACCAAAAAACCTTAAATAATAATAGCGATAAGAACATTGTTTTTTGACTTTGATCGCGATGGAATAATAATGCGAAGCCCATGTGACAAAGAAGAAATTAAATTAAAAGTAATTTAATGCAATCTCAAACATTCCCGCCCGCCTCGGCACTCCGTGCCGAAATAAATTCGCGTGCCAAGGAACAGGTGTCGCGACTTGGCCCATTAAGTTCGATTGATTAGCGCGTTCGATCTGGAATGCGTGATCGAGTGAAGCGGGGTGGCGAGCGGGAGTGCGGGGAGACGCGCTCATTCAGAATGTGTTGTGTATCGCGTCGCGTAAGGTTAAGCACGAGTGCGGTGTTATTGAGTTTATGTGATGAATGAATAATTTACAGTGAGAAATTAATGCAAGTGAACAGTCGAAATTGAAATGTGTTGGCAGAAGGCCATGCATTCGCGCGTGCGGTTGTAAATTTGACTATTTTTAAAGTGCGGTGATTGCGTGGCAACGAAAATGAAAAGAGAGAATTAAAGTAAGTATAAGTGAATTTTAACGAAATGTAAGCGTGAACGCGGCGCGGCCCGTCGGATTAAATTCTATTTTACATATATTTTTTATTTCTTATAACTAGTGTACAAGAGTGCGGTTTTCCGCGGTCGGTGATGTCTCGGTGATGCTGGGCAGCAACACGAGCTTGGTGAGGGGTCGGATGAGCTCTGTGGTGGGTGTCCGGATGGTCACCACGCGCACGATGCCGTCGTCTCCGGGATGCAGCTTGATGATGCGGGCGAGGGGCCATCGGTTTGGCGGGGTTGTCTCGGAGCGGAGTAAGCACAGCGTGCCGATGTTGGGAGCCGCCTCGGATCCCAGTCACTTTGGTCGAGAGGTAAGTCCGTGCAGGTATTCTCGGGACCATCTTTGCCAGAAATGGTCCCTCAATTTTTGCACCAGTTGCCATCGCGATATGTGCGTGTCCCTTTGTTCGGTCCGCGATGGCTCCGGTGCGGCGAGAAGCGGGGCGCCAATGAGGAAGTGTCCGGGTGTCAGTGCGGTGAAGTCGTCGGGGTCGTCGGATAAAGCGTGGAGTGGCCTTGAATTTAGGCAGGCCTCCACTTGTGCGAGGAAGGTGCTGAACTCCTCAAATGTTAAGGTAGCTTCCCCGATGACTCGCCTTAGGTGGTGTTTAGTGGATTTGACAGCCGCCTCCCAGAGCCCCCCGAAGTGCGGCGCGGCGGATGGGTTAAAGAGAAGGCCTCGGTTGTATAGTCCGAGGCCAACTCTAAGTGCACGGCTCGCGTACAAAGGCACACGAAAACGGCGATGAAACCTTTGTACGCTCGATGTCCTCGCCCTTTAGACGTCCGGATTTGGAACGGGCCGGCGTAGTCCACGCCGGTGCGGAGAAACGGGCGTCCAGGAGTGACTCGGCCGCGAGGAAGATTGCCCATCTGTGGTTGCGGTGCGGTGGCTCGCCATCGGGTGCACGTCACACATCGATGGAGCAGTTGTTTGACAACGGCCCGTCCTCGCGGAATCCAGAAGCGTTGACGGAGCAAACCCAGCGTGAGCTGTACTCCGCCGTGTAGTGTTCTTTGGTGGCATGAGTCTATCAGAAGTCGAGTTAGCCATGACGTTGATGGGGCGATCATCGGGTGTCGTTCGTCGTTTGACAGAATGGTGTGCTTGAGTCGCCCTCCGACTCTCAGCACGCCGTTGTGATCGCGGAATGGGCTCAGCTTTGATAGAGGGCTGCGGTGGGCGACGATGCGGTTGGCGTTTATAGCGGCGATTTCGTCGGCGTAGTGCAGTGACTGCACCACGCGGAGCCATCGATGCAGTGCTTCTTCGAGCTCGGCCGGTTCGAGAACCGGCTTTGGTGTAGCGTCGCCTGGAATTTGTTTGTGAGCGGTTGAGCGTCGCCATCGAAGGCACCATGCTGTCACCCTGAGCAGCCGTTGCAGGGAGGAAAATCTGCGCAAATTTTCGGGCTCAGATTCCTCGTTGGCGGCGGCGTGGTGCGTGGACGCTTTCTTCTCGGGCGGTTCGCCCTTGGGAGCCTCCAGGTTCTTTTCCGGCCAGCAGCGTTCGTCCTTCAGCAGCCAGTTGGGGCCAGTCCACCACAGCTGATGATGTACCAGCTCGCTGGGAGCTATTCCTCTCGATGCGCAGTCGGCCGGGTTTTCTCGTCCAGGTACGTGTCTCCACTGGGCCTCTGGCAGCAGCGTCTGGATCTGGGAGACTCGGTTGGCCACGTACGTCTTCCATCTCGAGGCGTGTCCTTGAATCCAATGGAGGGTGACCTTGGAGTCGGACCATAGAAATATTGGCGCTGCAAAAAGACTCAACACAATGCGGAGATGGTGAGTAAGCGTCACTAATAAAGATGCAGCGCAAAGTTCAAGGCGCGGTAACGAAATTTGTTTAATCGGAGCCACTTTGCTCTTTGCAGCTAGGAGGTGGATTGTCGCGGTGCCGTCGGTCACGGTGCGGAGATACACGGCGGCGGCGTAGCCTCTCTCAGAGGCATCCGCGAAACCGTGTATTTGGAGGGTTGAGGCTTTCTCTCCCGTGCGAAGCCAGCGGTGAACCCGTATTTGTTCGAGTTGCGGAAGTTCCTCGAGGAGTAGTTGCCACTGTTGGGCATCGGATGGTGGAAGCGGAGCATCCCAATCCAGTCCTTGTAGCCAAGCGGATTGGATTAGGATCTTCGCGCGGATAATGACTGGAGCGAGCCAGCCCAGTGGATCGAAGAGACGAGCTGTTTCGGCGAGGACTCGCCTCTTCGTGTATTCTGTGGTTGTGCGGGGTTGGATCGCGAACGCGAAATGGTCGTTGCGCGCATGCCATCGGAGACCTAGCGTGGGATGGAGCTCATCTTCCCAGGTATGCTGAGCCTTGAGGAGCCGGTGCTCCTGCGGGACTCCGGTGAGGGTCTCTTCGCAGTTGGAGGCCCATTTTCGCAACGGAAACCCGCCCGCCATGCAGAGTCCGCGGAGTTCGTGCTGCAGCGTTACTGCCTCAGACGTCGTGTGGGCACCCGATACTATGTCGTCGACGTAACAGTCACGTCGAAGAGCGGCGGCACCGAGAGGAAAGCGAGATTCCTCGTCGTCGGCGAGCTGGCGCAGAGTTCGAATCGCGAGGAACGGCGCGCACGCGAGGCCGTATGTTACAGTGTTCAACCGGTACTCCTGGATCTCACGCGTATTGTCGCGACGCCATAGCACGCGCTGAAAGTCACGGTCGTCGGGGTGCACGAGAATTTGGCGGTACATCTTCTCGATGTCCGCCACGATGGCATAGCGATGCCACCGCCAGCGGAGGAGGACGTCGGCGAGCGCGGGAAGGAGGTTAGCTCCTACTAGGAGCTGCGAGTTCAGTGATTCTCCTGACCGGATGCGCTGCCACCCATTGGAGACAACGCGAAGTTTGGTGGTCACGCTTGATTCGCGCAGCACTCCGTGATGTGGTAGGTAACAGATCCTGTTTTCCTTGTCAGTTGCGGTTGACCCTTTGTTAATTTCGCTCATGTGTTTCAGTTGCTCATATTCCAGCATGAACGAGCGGTAGAGGTCGCCGAATCGAGAGTCCCGGCTGCTTTTTTGCTCCATTGCGGTCAGCAGTCTCTCGGCTGGCTTGCGAGTTTCTTCGAGGTTCCCTGGGGTAGTGATGAACGGCAGCCGAACGACGTACCGTCCATCACTCGTGCGTGTGTGCGTTTGCGTGAAGAAATTCTCGCACCTTTCTTCCTCGGGTGCGAGAGCGGTGGGAGCGAGCGGCACTTCCTCTTGCTCCCAGAAGCGGCGGACCATCGTTGTGAGGTCGTGGTCTGCGGTGCACTGGAGTGAGTTGAGGTGACCATGCAGCGTCGCAACGCTGCATCCCCCCGACAGAATCCATCCCAAGATGGTGTTCTGTGCCATGGGAGCTTGCGGTCCACCCTTGCGGATTCCAGTCTTGAAGATTGCCGAGCAGATCTCGGCTCCGAGAAGCAGCTCGACGGGGTCGGTGGCCATGAATACCGGGTCGGCTAACGGCAGTCCCTGGAGATGAGGCCATCCTTTGCGTTTTTGCGGTGTAGAACTTCGATACGAAGAGAGGCGCGGAAGCACGAAGGCGACAACGGAGCACGTTTCTCCTGTCACTCTTGACGTGACTTTGAGCGCTACTTTTCCACGCGAAGCTCCGGACAGCGATCCGCCGATCCCGAAGATCGTCACTGAAGAGTGATTTCGCGGGAGGCGTAGGCGCTGCGCCAGCGATTCGGTGATGATGGATACCTCGGATCCCTGGTCGATTAAGACGCGAACGGAATGAGGCTCTCCGTGGCGGTCAGCGACGAGAACGCGCGCGGTCGCGAGAAGAATCGCTTTGCGGTCATCGCTTGGTTTGATTGCGGAGAGTGCGGTTGCGTCGGTTGTCTTCGAGGTCGCGTACGCATCGTGCAACATCGAATGATGCCGGCCCTTGCAAGACCAGCAATTCCTGGTTGATTGACACCTCGCAACCGGATGACTGCCGAGGCAGTTGTAGCACAATCGATGCGCTTCGACGAAGGACCGACGTTCGTTGACGGGCTTCGCTTTGAACTGCCCGCACACCATGAGCGTGTGTCGCTCCTTGCACAAGGCGCACTGTGCCGCGTTGGTTTCGTGTCTAGTGAAGTGAGTTTTCGCGGGCTTCGATGAGTCTCCGGAGACCTTGACGGTTTTCGGTTTCGCGGCGTTAAGCGTGAGCATTCGCTTAGTGATAAAATTCAATAATGTTTCGTGATTCGGAGGCTCGAATGAATCGCTCGTGGATGATTCCCACTCGAGCCTAGTGCGCGCATCGAACAGTTCAACGACCAAGTGATTAAATAGGTCCATCCCGTGCGATTCAATCGGCCGCCCGATGCTCTCTTGCGCGTTCACGGCGGTCGTTACGGCGTGATAAACGCGGCTCAGTTCCTCCGCGGTTTCGCCCTTCATTTTTGATACGGCGGAGAATGTGGCAAAGTTTGACCGAATGAGTTCCTTTTTATTCTCAAAGTGCCTTTTCAAGATTGCCCAAGCGCGCTCGTAATTCTCCCCGGTAACCGCTAACGGACGTATCAATTTTTCCGCAGGTCCTTGCAGGCACGAACGCAAATAATGGAACCGTTCGATGGGAGAAACAGCGGAATTTGTACCGATCACGGACAGGAATAAATCGCGGAAGGACGGCCAGGCTTCATACGCGCCTGAGAACGGAGGTAACTTGATCTTTGGCAACGCGGTTTTTAACGAGCGATCGCTACTTTGCTGCTCGTTACACTCCGCCGAAGGAGGAGGAGCAGTTCGGTGCTGCTCAGCATATTCGGCGAGCTTGCCGCGTTGTTGAACGTAAGTATTTTCTACGGCATCAACAAAAGTAGTCGCGTACTCACTCTCGCTGTATCTCTCCTTATAGCTGGTGCGGATGAGCTCATGCTGTGTCTCGAACTTGGCCCACAGTTGATCCAGGATCTTGATCCGGGCCTCGATGCTGCCGAGGTTGATGCCAGCTGCGCCTAGTTTCCGTAGATTTTCCACCGACCTTGACATGCGACCATGAATGTCGCGTTGAGCTTGCAGCAAATTATTTAAGTCTGCGCACATTTTGTAACGGTTGTCTTTCCTTTTTCAGATCTCACTCACAAACTCGCGGATGCCGGTGATGATCCGGCTCGAAGGACCAGAAAATGTTCGAGAGCAAGACGAAATTAGAAAAGAGTGTGCGAGGATCTTTTGGTTCGCGGAAAATAAATCTCGCGAGTACAATTCACGTTTTTAATTATAACAAAATAATTAACACGATTACAAATTATACAAAAAGTTCCTGATAAAAGCTCGGTCGGTTATAGGCGGTTTCACAAAAAAGAATAGCAGTTGTCGTAAGCGGTTTCACAAGAAAAGAATAGCGGTTGTCGTAAGCGGTTATCAAGCGAGTGTCTCTATGCGGTGTAACTAAACGGTAACTAAAAGCGTAAGCGAATGTCTTTTTTGTTCTCACGAGCGGGCCCTTTTATAGCGGTTCTTTAATCTCTCGCTGCCAATGAATTTGAACCTCCGAGTTCGGTTCGAAGATTCAACGCGGCGCCAAACTTTATTGGCCGCCCCTTGAAATATCGGCGCGAGATGAGATTCGGGGCAAGTGATAGGCCGGTGGCCCGTACGTCACGGGCTACGTCACGGCCTCGCGCGTGCCGGCAGCCGTTTATCGCGCGGCTAACCGACAAAGTTGTTTGCGTGTTTTCGTGCAAAACTTATTTGTCACATGAGCTTCAAAAGTCAAAAAACACCAAAAAACCTTAAATAATAATAGCGATAAGAACATTGTTTTTTGACTTTGATCGCGATGGAATAATAATGCGAAGCCCATGTGACAAAGAAGAAATTAAATTAAAAGTAATTTAATGCAATCTCAAACACTAATGACAATGCGTGTTTCGCGTGGTCTGTGGTCACCGCTCTACATCCAGCTAAATTGAAAGTGGATCGGGAATCTTCGTATCCACATTATACGACATTGCTGAATCTTCAGGATATTGAGTTTCCAGTGACTGTGAACCAAATTAAAAAATTTGAACTTGCCAACGATATCTCAATCAATGTATATAGTAGTGAGGAAAAGAACATTGTCCCGATACGTCTGAGTGAACTAAAAAGAGACAAACACGTCAACCTGCTGTACGTGGAAGATAACAACTTTGGACATTTCGCGTGGATCAAGAATCTATCCAGACTTGTGAGCTCGCAATTGAGCAAACATAATGGTCAAAAATATATCTGCGATCGGTACGTATATATTTAATAAATCACATTGTAGAAATAATTGAACAAAAAAATAAAAATTATTTCTTTTACAGATGTTTACACTACTTTGATTCGAATGGCAAGTTACAATCACATACGGTGGACTGTCGAGAGATGAACGAGTGCGCTATCTGATTACCGAGCGATAAGGACAAGTGGCTCACATTCAACAATTATAATCGGAAAGAGCGGCTTCCTTTCGTCGTATACGCCGATCTGGAGTGCGTTTTAGAGAAGACGGAGGAAGAGAGAAACTACCAACATCACAAAGTATTTAGCATAGCATATTATGTACATTGTTCGTACGATGAATCGTTATCCGCGTATCATTCTCGTCGCGGTACCGATTGCATGGCATGGTTCGTCGAAGAAATTAAAAATTTAGCACTGCGTGTAAAAAATATTTTATCAGTTAATGTCCCCATGGTAAATTTTACATCCGATGATTGGGAAAAATTTTACAGCGCGACACATTACCACATTTGCGAGAAACCATTCGTACAAGACGATAAACGCGTACGCGATCATTGCCATCTGACCGGGCGATACAGAGGTCCCACGCTTTCAAATTGCAATTTAAATTATAAAGATTCTTTTTGCATTCCAATAGTTTTTCATAATTTATCCGGTTACGACGCACATTTTATTATCATGGAAATAGCTATAGCGTTCGAAGGGGAAATCGAGTTACTTCCAATAACAAAGGAAAAATATATATCTGTTCAAGATTGAAACGTTGAATTTAATCGATAAATTTAAACTGTAAATTCAACCGACAAATCTGAACCGTAAGAGCCGCGATCAAAACCCGAGCGAGAATAAATATCATCGCGATAAGCCGATCGGCGCGTGATCGCGTGATCATAACAAAGAAAAAGGTGCGTGATTGCATTCTTCTTAGAATGAAGAACTGTGACAAACAGCAAGTTCTCGAAGGTTCGATACCGAAAAAACTTGTTATTCACATCGGCAGAGCGCGAGTTTCCGCGGTCGGTCGATTTAGTCTGCCTACGACAACGATTTGAGCCGTTCGAAGTTCATCGACTTTTCGCATTCGCACTTCGCATATTCTCGCTCGTGTCGCGTACGCAGTAGGCTTACTCATCTCAAAATCGGTCCGAATTGTCTCGCATACGATCGCATTCATATTCTCGCGGCGGTCAATTCGATCATATCTCAAACTGTATTCTTCATTCAGTTAGTGCTAATACATTGTGAATGTTAATTCTGTGGAGTCCGAGAGTCGACGCTCGTTAACCGCATCGCGAATGTTCTCTGCCTCGCGCCAAATTCCATCCGGCGTTCGCGTGCAAGATTTCCGCTCTCGAGAGAGTTTCTAGCAAGAAGCTCTTAATCAAGATTTCCGAACCGCGAAAAAGGGCAATCATTAACGGGACACTTGAAGATCTCCGTCGGAATACGTGCCGTCGCTCGCTGCTATTATTCAAAATAAAAAAGAACATTTCTTAAAATCTGCACTCGACTCTTTTCTCAATCTCCTTATCCTCCAGCGGATCTACGGATTCGCGTTACATACCGCTTCTCGCTCATCTCTGAGCGTCTCTAATAGTTTCGGGCGATCTCGTCGAGTTCGACTCCCGAACATATTGGTCCTTCGAGCCGGATAGAAGCGTGTGTGGAGGATAAGCTCGCGAGTGAGTGATAGTTCGATATATCTACGATGTCGGAGCACTTCGTACTTCAGCAGCAGTATCAGCGTTCCATAGAACGCTACCTCGAGAACTTCAAAAAAATCGGGAGAAGCAATCTAACTCCAGCTAAGGTGCGCTCGAGGATTTCATCGCTAAAGGAGGTCTGGATTCAATTCTCTAACGGACATGCCGACGTAATGCAGAGAATCCCGGAAGCGACCCGGTCGTCCTTTAGCTACTTCAAGGAGCATCATTTCGACTCGACCTACGCAGCCTACCAAAACGCTCTGGACCATTTGGCGGAGATCCTGGAGGAAATGGAGCCGGTTGTGAGTCCAAACCCATCTCTGTCCTCGATGAGGCTGCCCGCGGACGCGTCCGCGTTTTCATTATCGCATCTTCCGCCCATCAAATTGCCTCCGTTCGACGGCAATTACGACGAATGGGAACAATTTTGCGATCGATTTACGACGCTAATTCGTGAAAATTCGGATCTAAATGATTTCGCTCGCATGCATTTTTTATCATCGTGTCTAAAGGGTAGCGCGCAGGAATGTATCGCGAATATTTCTGTAACGGCAGCGAATTTTGAAATAGCGTGGAAAGCGTTGACCAAACGATACGACGACAAAAAGCGGTCGATAAACAAACATCTCTCGACCTTGCTCAGCTTATCGTCTATCCCGCTCGAATCTGCCACCGAGTTGCAGACTTTAAACAACAAAGTGAATATCGCAATGGCATCATTGAAACCCCTCGATCGAAAACCGGAGGAACTCTGGGAAGATATCGTCGGTCATATCGTTGTTCAAAAATTAGATCCGGTAACGCGCAAAGCTTGGGAACTATGTATCAGCAATAAAGATGCCCCGCAGTCTCACGAAACTTTAAGCGAATTTATTGAGTCTTACACTCGCGCGTTAAAGGCAGCCGCCCCCGAGTCAGCCCTTAAAACCGGTGTAAAATCAATCGCAGCCTCGCGAATTCATGCCGCAACCGCATCCGCTAACGCACAATCGCAGTGCTCGCCGTGTCCAGCTCGACACTTCATTAATGTATGTCCTGCGTTCGTGAGCAAGACTGCGAATCAACGTCGCGATATAATCAAGCAACAAAAACGGTGTTTCAATTATTTGAGCGCAAGACATTCCGCACATGAGTGCAAAAGTAGATATTCCTGTCGGGTTTGTCACAAGAAGCATCATTCGATGCTACACGTTGACTCGGATTCTAGCTCAAGTGCTTTGAAAATTGCACCGTCTAATTGTTCGGCGCCTCAAGCATCGGATGCGACGCCGGAGGTAAATTCGCTAAACGCCTCAACCGTAACGCGAAAGCGCTCATCCGTCCTCCTAGCGACGGCCTGGGTAACAGTTCGCAGTCCGTCGGGCCGCACTGCTGTCGTTCGAGCTCTCCTCGATCAGCTCGGAAATGACATTCATTTCGGAAAGTTTAGCGCAAATCTTGCGCTTAAAACGCATTCGCATGCCGATTTCCGTTTCCGCCGTCGGCGGGATAAACGCGGGGACTTTTCAACATGCGACACACATATTCATTTCTCCTCGCAATTCTCTCGTTCCGTCGCTTTCGACCACCGCGCTCATTATGAAATCGTTAACTTCTTATACTCCGAAACAGAACGTGGACATTTCGTCACTCTCTTATCTTTCTGATTTGCCGCGAGCAGACGCGGATCCGACGAGTCCCGATCCTATCAATATCATTATCGGAGCGGAATTCTACAACGATATCATTCTCGACGGTGTTCGCAAAGGAAGCGTCGGACAACCAATTGCTCAGAATTCCGTCCTCGGATGGATAATTTCGGGACCTATTACGTCATCAATGACGAATACTATTTCAAAGCCGACAATTCTTTCTGGAAACTGCACTCTCAATCGCGTTTCGACTTATCATATTGTCGGTTCTCCCTCGCTCGAAGAGGAATTTCATCGGTTTTGGGAGGTCGAGGAACTCCCACGACAAAATCATCTCACACCGCAAGAAAAGCAGTGTGAAGAGTATTTTCGCTTAACGCATTCTCGCGAGTCTGACGGACGGTATGTCGTGCGGCGACCGTCCAAGAAGGGTCCTCCGATTGAAATCGGAAGTTCAAAGCTTCACTCGGAAAAATTGCTCAATTCATCATTTCACAGATTTCTCGATAAACCGGAAATCGCGACAGAATATTGCGAATTTATGTCCGATTATCAACGACTTGGGCATATACAGCCCGCGCCAACAGCTCAAAGTCAAATCGAGCAACATGTTTATCTCCCGCATCATGTGGTGATCCGGGAAAGTAGCTCTGCTACGCGTCTTCGCGTTGTAGAGAATTCAAGCCGAGGTATTTCCGACGGAAATACACGCGATGTCAAACAATCAGAGCCTCTCGTCGAGAAGCTCACTTCTCTCGCTTCGACCGTTCCTCGATCGGGACGGAATTCTACGCGTTGGTGGACGGCTTAACAAAGCCCCGTTGCCAATGCCGGTTCGACATCCGATTCTTCTCTCATCACATCCTCTCGTTACATTGATCGTGAATCAAACTCATTTACGAGCGTTACATGCCGGACCGCAATTAACCCTCAACGTTCTGCGCCGCGATTCCTGGATCATTCGCGCTCGCAATATCGTCAAATCCGAATTCAAACGACCGATTGTCAAACTGTGCGTACTACCGGTCAATAATGAGGCAACGAGCAATTAGGCACCTTTGCTGCGTCAAAGGGCGAGCGTCATTCCGCCAAGGCGGGTGGCAGATTCACGATGTTAAATATATCAAAAAAAAAAGTCATTCTTCCTTATATCGTTAATTATGGCGTGCGCTTTTATCGTTCAATGCTACTGTCGTATCAATTATTTCGGAACTATCGTTCCAAGGCGGGCGGTATGTTCCAGATTGAGATTCTTGTACACTTTCACTTAGTCGCGATTATAATAGTCGGGCGCGATACGTACGGTATTTCGATACTATTGATATATGTGAGCGAGTAGCGAGCGAGTAGCGAGCGATGTTAATGAGCTATATTACTGAGCTTGCGTCGGTGCATCTCGCGCTCAATATATATTAATTAATTAGGTCGTTGATTAGGGAGGAGTGTGTGTCCCTGACCGGAGCATGTCTCGTGCTCCGCTTGTCAGTCTGTCTCGTCAGTTGTTTACTCAGCTTCCGAGAACTCGACGGTGACTTCCTTCTCTTTAGTCACGTATCTTTACTTTATTATTAATAATCTTTTATTCTTTCTTAATTACTTTTCCTTGAGCTCTTTCCCTGATTCTAATGCTTTGCTTTAATCAGCTCTTTCTCAATTTTTTTTGTTCTACTTTACTTGTTTTATCTTTTAATATATTTAGAGATTGGTCGGGTTACGACATCCCTCCCCCTTTGGAAAAAGAAAATTAACTATACGTGAATTTTCGTCTACATATCTTTTGCTATACATTTTTCGCATGTTACAATTGTTTTTTATATCTACTTTATTTTAGCATCGCAGTATTAATTATTGTGGTGTCGGTTTCTATCTCTACTGTTACATTTGATTCGCTTACGGTGCCGTAGATGTGCTCTTGAATTATTTTCGGTTTGCACATCGGATTTATATTAGTTTCTGGTAGTTTTTTCTTTTCTGTCTTATTTTTTTTTCTTGACGTACATAATTGCTATTATGGTAATTATTATTATTATTATTATTCCTGTGCAACTCGAAGCTACGGGATATATAATGTGTTCGTTAGTAGTAAAATAATTGTTATTTAAGTCTTCGTTTGTTTCGTCAAGTCTTTCGCTTAGGTCCCTCAATTCTGTCGGGTTTCTAATGACTTTTCGTAATTTTATCGTCTAATTTTGTCCAATATTTTTTCGTTTCGTTTGTCATGTGTCATCGTAAGATTATAATCTGATAGATTTGTCTGTACGATTGTTATTACCGCGGGCTTTTTTGTCCGTATTATGACGTCTTGCGTCGTTAATTTACATTTTTCCTTTAATATGATTTGTCCGCTTCTTTTTATTTCTAGTTTTCGCGTTTCGTCGTTTTCGCACGTTATTTCGATCAATTGGTTTGCTTGTGTAGAATATAACCATGAGTTCGCATTACTCAGCGCTGTCCATATTGTTGTATTCGTGTGTATGTGTCGAATATTACAATTGTTTGTGTATGTCTCTAACTGTACATACGCTTGTACTTCGCATAGCGCTCCTTCGTCTAAATAATGTACGGGATAATTTTGTTCGCAAACATATTGGTCATTATTTCGCACGCATTTATTTAGATCGTTTTCGGTAGGCGTAAAATATGTTCGGCTATCTACGTCTATCGCTATTATCGGTTGATTTACTTCTATAAATATAAATTATTATTGAATTTGTGCGTAGGTACTGAGATTGCCTTTATTATTTCATACTCGGGGTATGTGATTAGCGGAATTTTTATAATCGTATATATATATCCGTATTATCGTAATACGCGCTAATTGTTAAGAACTTTTCGATTGTTCTCCAATTTTCTGCGGATATTTGAAATGGGAAGTGCGTTCCCTGCGGTATTTGTGACGCTGTTTCCTTGAGGTTATCTAGAATGCTTTCGATGGGTAATAATCTTATGTCGATTATCTCTTTTTTCGCGTTCGTCAGATGCGCGATAATGTCCATAAGATCGTTTGTTAGATCTTTTATTATGGCATTTAATATTATGAAGTGTTCGTCGAGATCTTCTCGTTGTCCGTATCCGACTTCTGTTTGTATCCAGGCTTGTCGCATCTTCTCTGTTATATTTAAGAATTGTTCTTCATTTTCCTGCAGAACTTTTTCAACATTATCCACATGCGCAATTGTTGCGTTCAATATTTTAATCTGATTTTTCATCGCGTGCTGCAGCGTTTGCTGATTCCTTTGCATGAGATTTAATTGCTCCTTTATAATTTTTTCGTCGTCTGCGTTTATTGTGCCGAAGAGTGTTTTGGCTATCGTTCCTAGACCGTCGATTAGCCTCGTCTTGTCTTTTTGGGTGCTTGGTACGCAATTTTTAGACGTTTTAGCAATTTTTCTGCTTGTTCTCTGTCCTTTTCTGCTATTTGTAGCAGGTTGTGCCAGGTTTCTTTCATTCTTATTTGCAATGGTTTATCGTAGCATAGAGCTCTCATCTGTGCCATATAGTTTCTCAATTGTTCATGTCGATGGTCCATTGCGGCGATGTCTAGTTTTATCACCATTTTCCATGTGGATTCGATTTGGTTTATCTTGCCCATTTTTTCGAAGTAGATACCCGGTTCATATTTAAATTCTTTTATTTCAACTTGGGTATCAGGTTCGGTTTCCTTACAGGTGCTCCGTGCAATAAGACTCCTGTAATAGAAAGCTTTGTATTATATTATAATATTTTCTTAGAATCATTTGCGGTGCATTATCTTCTTCTCTGGATGCATACGCGGCTATTTGTTTTTATCTAGTCCTTTCCAGGCTTTTTATTCGTTCTTCCATTCAGTCTGTCTTTCGACGTCGTCTCGTACTTTTAACCCTGTACGGAAATTTTTCTTGCGTGTTTTCTCGTCGCGTTGTGCGAACAGTTTTCTGAGTTTTTTCGGGTGTTATGACTCCCAACTGTCACGAGTTATTTTTCAGTGTTGCTCAAAACTCTGTTAGGGATCAGTATCCCTTAGTGGAGGTGTCAGACGTGTCGGACCATTTTGTCCGTTACTTTCGGGACCAACTTTTGGCGCCCGCGCTTGTTCGCGAGGTCGCGTTGCTGGGTCTTCATTTAGTGATCGATCGTGACGTTAATTTTGTGCCGGAAGTGCCTGTGGACGCGCCGCCGCCCCATATCAATCGGGGTCGCGGACTTGAATTTCGCTGGGATCCGGCTCCTCGTTTCGTGGAACGTGGTTGGTTTTCAACCCTGGGCCTCGTCCTGTGGGTCGTGGTACCGTAGCGCGGGAGCCTCGTGTCGTTAGTGCGGTTCGTCCTGGGTCGCCTCTTCTTCAGGCTATGCGGGAGTGGAACCTGGGTCGCGGTGCTGGACGTGGAAGTGGAGAGCGTTAAGGTAGGAATTTTTTATTTCTGTTTCTCTTATTATTTATTCTATTTTTTATTTTATTCGCGCATTTTTCTTTTTCTTTTTCTTCTTTCTCCTACTTTTTTAATTTTCGATAAATGGTTTTAATCGATTTATGTGGACGCGTATGGTTTTCCTTCCCCTTTTTATTGTGTAGTTCACTTCCGAATTTTTTTCGATTGTCGTGTAGGGTCCGGTCCATAGGGAGTCCAATTTCTTTGATCGTCCTCGGCGAACTGTTTCGTCGTACAAGAGGACTTTTTCTCCTACCTTGAGTTTAATTTTTTTAGTCTTTTTATCATAATTTTCTTTGGTTTTTATTTTTTCGTTCTTCAGATGCTCCTTTGCAACTTGCTATGAGGCGCGTAATTTTTCTTTCAATTCTTGTTCGTAATCATTGTATGTATACGTGGGCTTAGGCGGTTGCGACAATGTCGTCGGTAATGTTGCTCGGTGCCCGTAAATTAATTCGAAGGGTGTGAACCCTGTCGCCGTGTGCGGTGTCGTATTATACGTAAACATCGCGTAGGGAATCCATTCGTCCCAATCCGTTTGATCGGCGTTTATATAATGTCGGAGATATTCGGCTAGAGTCCGGTGAGATCGTTCTAGCGCTCCGTTGCTTTCCGGATGATACGCGGTTGTTTGGATCTTTTCGATTTTTAATAATTTGCAAGTGTTTTTAAATATTTCACTTAAAAAATTTGTTCCTTGATCCGTTAATATTTTTTCTGGGATACCGTGTTCGAAAATTATTTTTGTCGCGAATTCTTTTGCAACTGTCGCGGCTTTTTGATTCGGTATCGGAATTGCTTTGCTAAATTTTGTTAAATTATCTTGAAATGTTAAAATATATTTATTTCCATTATTAGTAATCGTTAGTGGACCTACGATGTCCAACGCACATTTTTCAAAAGGTTTATCGGCAGTATCCGTTATTATTAGCGGTGCCTTAATTTTTCGCGATAATTTGTTTTTTTGACAAAATTCGCATTTTGTTATATAGTCTTCGACATCTTTTGTCAATCCTCGCCAATTGTGTATTAGGCGAATTCGATTAATCGTGCGCTCTTTTCCCTGATGCCCTCCCACAGATGCATCGTGATATTCGTATAGGATACGTCGCTTCTCGTCTTCCGTGTATTCTCGCGTTATCTTCGTGTCGGTGCTCTCATCCTCCTCGACGCTGTTGATATCCGCCACGTGTCGACTTAGCGCGTCAGCGTTTCTGTTTGCTGTCCCGGCCTTATGTATGATCTCGTAATCATATTCTTCTAATTTTAATTTCCATGTAATTAATCGAGATCCAGGGTCGGTTACATTAAATAACCATACGAGCGATTTATGGTCTGTGACTATCGTAAATTTCGTCCCGTATAAGTACGGTCGAAAATGTTTAACGGCCCATACTTTTGCTAATAGTTCTTTTTCGGTCGTATTATAATTTTGTTCGGCTTTTGCTAATATTCGACTGGCATATGCTATTGGTTGATCTTGGCCTATTTCTCCTTGCGATAATATCGCTCCGATTGCATAATCTGATGCATCGGTCGTTACGATAAATTCTTTTTCGAAATCTGGGTATTTTAGTAAGGGTGCCGTCGTTAATTTTTTTTTAAGCATTTCAAATGCTTGTTGTTGTTCTTGCATCCACTCAAATTTATTTTCCTTTTTGGTTAACTTCGTTAGTGGTTTCGCGATTTTAGAGAAATTTTCAATAAATTTTCTATAATATCCGGGTAATCCTATGAAAGCTTGAATATCTTTTACTTTCCTAGGCGTCGGAAAATTTCTTACGGCCTCTAATTTAGATGGATCCGGCGATATTCTGTTTTCTGTGATTATATGACCTAAGTATGTCACTTCTTTTCGTAGGAATTCGCATTTGTCCGGCTGTAATTTTAGATTGTTTTCTCGCAATCTTCGTAGGACTTCGATGAGTCTCTTGTTATGATCTTGTAGGCTGGCTCCGTAGATTACGATGTCATCCAAATATACTAAGCATTTTATTCCTTGTATGCCTATCAGTATTGAGTTCATTAGCTTTTGAAATGTGGCTGGCGCATTTTTTAATCCGGAGGGCATTCTATTGTATTTGTAATGCCCGTGAGGTGTGGAAAAAGCAGTTTTGCATTTGTCGCCTTCTTCCATCGGAATTTGGTGGTATCCGGATGCTAAATCCAGAGTTGTAAAGTACTTGGCGTTTCCAAGTTGATCTAATATATCCGTTATATTCGGTAAGGGAAATGAATCTCCTATAGTTAGATCATTTAATTTTCTAAAGTCTACGACTACCCGTAATTTCGGTTTTCCTGACGCATCGGCTTTCTTAGGGACTACCAATAACGGTGCATTCCATTGGCTCATGCCTGGTCGGATTATTTTATTTTTTAACATTTCTCGGACTTGTCGATTTACTTCCTCTTTATGCTTCTCCGGCAGGCGGTAAGGCCGTACGTTGACCGGTGAGCTATCTGCTTGCGTTGCAATCTTATGCGCGATTGTGTTGGTGCAAGTCAGTGGTTCTCCTTCGATGTGGAATATGTCGCTGTAATTTTCGCATATCTCTTTTATTGCTTTTAATTCCTCCTTATTTAAATGGTCGATTCGAAGGGCTCGTGTTACCTTTTCGGTACGCGGGATGTCATCTTCTCCTTTTTTCGCTTGTGTGGCGTTTATTTCCATCGTGTTTTCTTGTGCGATTTCTTCAATTGTTACTTGCGGCATTAACATTTCGATTATGTTATCCGTTGTGTTTATTACACTTGCGGGACATAGATAATTTTGTGGGTCGACCAGGCAGCTTCCTATAAATACTCCTGGTGCGGCTTCTTCTGCCTGAATGATGCCTATCATATTTTTATTCATAGCTACTTGTATTATTGTTTCACTACGGGGTTGCAATGTGGTTCTCTGATACAGATATAATTTCAAAGTATTCCGTCCGATTCCCAATTGTTTCTTAGAGTAATTGCAACTGGCTCCTTGTTTCTTCAGGAAGTCTACTCCTAATATTCCGTCGTATTCGATCGGAAAATCATCTTTTACGACGTACATTTTATGTTTCGCTCTACCGTCGTTTAAATTTATTGTGGCGTTGATTCTTCCTATCGTATATACTTTATGTCCTGTTACTCCTGTAAGCGCTATTTTATCTTCTGTTATTAGCGTTTCGTCTTTTAAGTGTTTTACTTTAATTAGTGATATAGCGGCTCCCGTGTCGAACAATAAGTTTATTTTTCCTTTTTTCGATTCTCGCATAGGTAAAGCGACTAAGTTTAGTCCTGTATGCGTTCGCGGGGCACGCTTCACGTGTGTAACGCGATATTCGATTGCGGGTCGTCATTGCTTCGTTTCTTCCTTGTCTTCGTCGTCACTGCTATGCGCGGAGTTAAATTTCTTTTTTCCTTGCTCGTTGCTCTTACGATTTTTATTTTCCGGTCGCGAATTATATTGTTTGGTTCGGCTCGATTAATCTCTATTGGGTCGTCCGTGTAATAACCAACATTCTTCGCGATCGTGTCCGGATTTTTTGCAATAATTGCAATATTTATTTACCGTATTTACGCGGGGTTGTCTATCGGGTTTCGGCCATGAAAATCGGTTCGCGTATCGACTAGTTCGACAATCTCGACCGTAATGCCCGGTTTTTCCGCATTTTTGACATTTCACACTCATTTGATTTTCCTGTTTATAGGTGGGTGTAAAATTGATTTTGCTTCGCGTGCCGGTCGCGGACGGTCCTTTAACCTTTTCTTCCGCGCTGGCCGTTGGTATTGCTTCTTGCAACGTAGCATATCCTCGCGATCGAACAATTGTTTTAATTTCGTCTTGCAATCCTATTTGGAAATTTTCTAAGGCTTGTTGCTGTATTATTTCCATGATTGCACGTTTATTATCTACTGTATGATGACGTCCTTCCATCATCGATTCGTATAGCTCCATGGTTAGTTTGTCGGCTCTAAGTCCGTAAGTTCGCGCGCTTTCTCCGTTTTTCTGTTTTAGCGTGTTAAATTCAATTTGTAGATGGGTCGTACTCTTTTTACTTGCGTAACAGACCTTTAATTCTCGTTTCAACTGTGCAAAATCTCGAATTTTACGCGTTTGAAAGTCTAGCATCGCTCTGCCTTTTAATTTCGTGCATAATACTGCTCCTAATAGCGTTACTTCGTCTAATGGGTCAATATGTTCTACTGCATATGTAGTCGCACTTAGAAATTCTTGTAATTTATTTGGCAATCCGTCGAATTCCGGAATCATTCCGCGAGCCTCTTTTAATGGCAAAAATCCGCGTCCTCTTCGATGTCGTACATCTTCGGGTGTGGACTCGTACGCGGTCTCGGTTCTTTCTCCCGGCGGAGTTCTATGCTCATTGTTTTGTCGGGGTTGCCATCCTCTCATTCTTAAATCGTATATCTCGGCATGCATACTTTTAATTTCCCGTCTCATTTCCTCTCTCATTTCCCGCAATATGTCCCTAAGGTCGTCGGCTGCTTCGTCCGTTTTTTTCTGTGGTTTGTATTGAGCGTGCGCGTTTGATTGTGTCGCGTTTCTATTTGCTTCTTCTTTTGAATTTGAATTGCAATTTATTGATTCCCCTTAGGGTTACAATTTCCATACATATCTATACTTTACATTTTCTTACCCTAAACGCTTCTTAATACTAGCTACTCATACAAATTTTCTTATGACTACGTTTTCGCCTCCTATCCTGCCACACACACACACGCTATTCTATTCTTACATCTACCTTAACCTATTTGGACCTCTGTTTCCGATTTATTACCCGCCTCGTTCTTTCCTCCGCCCCTGTCTCTCTCTTTCTCTCTCTCTCTTTCCCTCTCTCTCTCTCTCACACACTCTTCCTCTCTCTCCTTCCCCTCTTCCTCCCGCTCTCCTCTCTCCCTTAGTATCTTCTTCATCCATTCCTCCCCCTTCGCCTCCTCACCCAGCATTATCTCCACCACCTCCTGCTAACTCTCAACCCCCCTTCCCCCTCTCATCCGACATCTGTCCCATATATGCTCCCACGTTTCTCTCTCTCCTCCACAAATCCTGCAGATCTTTTTCCCCTCCTTTTCCCAGTACCTACTTTCCCTTACCTCATTTCCTAGCCTAAACCTTGCAATTTTTTTCCATCTCGTTTCTGCCCACCCTTTCTTGAGGTATTTCGGTATCCCCTCTCCTTTTATCCTTTTATACCATTTATTATAATTTGAATTATCAATCCTCTTCCATCTCTCTTCCCTCTGCATCATTATCTCCTTTCCCTCTACTACCTTATATTCCGGCATCTCCTTCTCTCTTTTCCATGCTATCTCTTCCATTTCTCCCCTTTCCGTTATTATTGTTTTAAAAAATTCCTCTCTGTCCTTCTCCCATTCTGAATTCCCTTTCTCCTTTCCTAACCTTTTCTTAATTTCCTCCAGACATTCCATTGCCAACCTTCCCCTTCTTCCTTCCTCTAGCCTTTTTTTCAAAATTCCACGCCCTTCTTGCTGCTCTACCTCGTAACTTGTTCCTTTGTAATTCTTCTTTTACCAAATATCCCGGCGTCCCCCAGTCTACTCCCAAGATCCACCTTAGAAACCTTTCCTCTACCCTCTCCACCCTCTCTCTTTCCTTCCATCCCCATATCTCTGCCCCGTATCCTAATATTGTCCAAGCCAGAGTGTCGAACAACCATATTCTCCTTTCTATATCCTTTTCAAATTTCCTCTCCTTGCCTTCCATTTTCTTGAAAGAAATATCCTAAATATTTCATCTCCTTAACTTCTTCTATTCTTTTTCCTTTCCACCTCCAATTTGTTCTCTTTCTTCTTCCTCCTCCTCTTCTAAATATCAATACTTTTGTCTTTTTAACGTTTACCTCTAGCCCTTTCCTATCTAAATATCCCTCCAACCTCGCTAGCATCGCTCTCATCCCTTCCTCATCATCTGCCACCAATGTCATGTCATCCGCGTATGCTAATGCATAAATCTTTCCCTCTCCTAATCTTATTCCTCGCCATCCCCCTTTTGCTAAAACCTCTTCTAAGTCCGCCAACATCATATTAAACAGTAGCGGGCTCAGCGGACAGCCCTGTCTGACCCCCCTTCCTAACCAAAACTCTTCACTTACCTCCCCTCCTATCTTTACTCTGCTCTTCGTCTCTCTTAGCACCTCTTCTATCCTCTCTATCAAACCTTCCCTTACCCCTCTTTCTCTTATCGCTCTTACCAATATCTCCTTATCTACCGTATCGAATGCGGCTTTTAGGTCTACAAACAGGCTGACTACCTTCCCTTTTGGCTTCGCAATCTGTCTTTGCACAATATAATTTAGCACGTAAATGTTGTCCATTATCCCTTTTCCTTTTCTAAAACCCACTTGATTTTCTGGAACTTGTTCTTTTGCTTTCACCTCCTCCCTTAATCTCTCTATCAGAATTGACATATATACTTTGTATAAGGTTGGCATTAGCGTCACTCCTCTGTAGTCCTCTACTTTCCCTCCTTCTCCTTTTTTCCTTATCGGCGCAATCATTCCTTCTTTCCATTCCTCCGGCCATCCCTCTCCCTTCCATACTCTCCTACATACTTCCCACGCCCATTTCCCCATTTCCTCTCCTCCATATTTCCAAACTTCATTTGGTATCCCATCAATTCCCGTTGCCTAATTTGCTCTTAACTTATCTATCGTTCTTTTAATTTCTTCCCACTCTATATCTGATTCTCCTTCCTTCCTTCCTTTCTTCTCCTGTCCTCTCACTACCCTTTCTTCCCCCCCCCCTTGTAACCTCATAAAATGTTCTTTCCATTCTCCCATTTGTATCCCTTCCTCTATTCCTTTCCTTTTTCTCCTCTCCCTGTTTACTATTTCCCATACCTTACTTTCTGTCTTCGTCTCTGCTGCTTCTCTAATTAATCTCTCTCTCTCTCTCTTTCCCCTTTTTCTTTTCACATAGTTCTTTATACTCTCTTTTTGTTTCCCTGAATCCTTCCCCTGTCTTCTTTTCCCTCCTCCATCCTCTTAACTCTCTCCTTACTTCTTTTTTCTTCTCTGTACATTCTTTATCCCACCATCCCCAATAGCTCTTTCCTACCTCCTTCCCCCCCTTTTCACTTTCCTCCATCGCTTCCTTTATCCTTCCATTCATTCTCTCTATTTGTGTTCCGACCTCTTCATCCTTTCTCATATCTATCCTTCCTATCTTTTTCCTAAATCTCTCACACCCCTCCTCGTCCCATCTCCTCTCCTCTATCTTTTTCCTAAATCTCTCACACCCCTCCTCGTCCCATCGTCCTCTCCCCCTTCCCGTTTTCCTTCTTTTTTCTATTCCTTCCCCCTTTATCCAGCAGATCACTGGCTGATGGTCCGAGTCTACCTCCTCCCCTACTTCTAATCTAACTACTTTTTCTCTTACCTCCTCGTTCCCTATTATATAGTCTATGACCGTGTTGCCTCTACTCCCCGTGTACGTATACTCTCCTTCCTCATCTCCTCTCGTGTTCCCATTCAAAATGCACAACCCTGTTTCCTCCAACACTTCTATTAGCCTTCTGCCTTCCCTATTCACTTTCTTATCTTTAGAGTTCCTGCTCTTTTGATTATTTTCTTCATCGTCTATCACTATTCTTCCTCCCATTTCCCCTGTTCTCGCATTAAAGTCCCCCCCTATTACTATACTCGTCTCCTCCTCCTCGTTACCTTCCATCCATTTCTTTAATCCTTCCAGTTTTTTCTCTATATCCTCTTTTATATAAACTCCCACTATCCGCCATTTTTCCTCTCCTACCCTTGCTCTTCCTGTCATCACTCCCTCCTCTACTGCCTCTATTCCCCCCTTCTCTTCTGCCAGCTCTCTTCTTATTCCCATTATCATCCCCCCCATTGCCCTTCTTTTCTTATTTTTCTTTACCGCGTATTGCTTCTCCCACCTATAACCTTTCGGTAGCTTTCCTTTTGTCTCTATCCATTTTCTTTCATCTATCCATGTCTCCATTAATGTAATAACATCCCACTCTGCCAACCCTTTCCAAAAACCCGCGTCTTTGTTCTTCAATCCGGCCACGTTCCAAAATATCATTTTCCATGCATCTCTTTTTTCCTTCTCTTTAGATTCTTCTTTAGTTTTTTTCTTTTCTCCCCTCCCTTCCCCATCCCTGCTGCTCCACCCTCCTACATTCCACAGTTCTTCCTTGTACCCTTCCCTATTTGCTTCTTCTTGTAATCGCTTAATTCCCTCATCGATATCTTCCGGTGTGATGGGTTGCGATGCGGAAGCGTTTGAGTTATACATGTCTCGAGTACGAAAGATTTCGTCGGGATCAAAGATACTTGAATCGTATGACGTTAGTGAGAATTCGCGGCGGTGTGTTAGTCTACTAGACGTGCTTAATGATGATTCGACATCAACATCTAGTTTGATATTATTCGCTATTAAACTGTTATCTAATTCGCCGAATGAAAATTCGCGTTCGATTACAACGTTTGCTCCGAGTTCTGTTTCAGACAAATTCTCGCTTGAATTTAATGCGCTTAGATTTCTTCGTACGTTATCGCGTATATCCCGGAGTGCTTCTACTGCAACTCTTATAGGGCTTACTGCGCTATTTCTAATGGCTCTATTCGCTGGTTCGCTAAATAGCCACGATTTATTCGCTAAGCTTTTTTGTTGCGCGTTTCGGTTTTTCGACATTCACGCGTTTACAAATTTTTTATTGTTCGACTTACAATAATACGATGAGCAGCATTGTCTCTCGTTCGGTGTCGTCCGTCGGGCGTCGATCATCGCGTGCTGTTGAGATAGGTCGGTGCGCTTTCTCCGGTTCCGCTTATCGTTGTCGCCTCGATGTACCGGGTGACTTGAAGTTCCTGATGGACTTCCTTTTCCTCAGTTGTAATTGTTGACCGTTTGACGGAGTTTCCTTTGCTGTCTCTCGTTCTGTCGATTCCACGGAATTTTTCTTCCTCGTGGTTGTGGATCTTTGCCGGTGTCGATCTTGTTAGAGCTGGCGTATCCCACCGCTGCCACCAATTAATGTTGTGCCTCTAGCCGCTAAGGAAGAGGTCTTTAGGGATTTATACGCCCAAAGAATTAGGATCCACGCTCGAAATAAGACACTCCCGGACGTTAGGTATAAATTGATATATTTCACAGATTCTTATACACTTTCACTTAGTCGCGATTATAATAGTCGGGCGCGATACGTACGGTACTTCGATACTATTGATATATGTGAGCGAGTAGCGAGCGACTAGCGAGCGATGTTAATGAGCTATATTACTGAGCTTGCGTCGGTGCATCTCGCGCTCAATATATATTAATTAATTAGGTCGTTGATTAGGGAGGAGTGTGGTGTCCTGACCGGAGCATGTCTCGTGCTCCGCTTGTTAGTCTGTCTCGTCAGCTGTTTACTCAGCTTCCGAGAACTTGACCGTGACTTCCTTCTCTTTAGTCACGTATCTTTACTTTATTTTATTAATAATCTTTTATTACTTTTATTCTTTCTTAATTACTTTTCCTTGAGCTCTTTCCCTGATTCTAATGCTTTGCTTTAATCAGCCCTTTCTCAATTTTTTCTGTTCTACTTTGCTTGTTTTATCTTTTAATATATTTAGAGATTGGTCGGGTTACGACAGCGAGATCATAACAAAGAAAAAGGTGCGTGATCGCATTCTTCTTAGAATGAAAAACTGTGACAAACAGCAAGTTCTCGAAGGTTTGATACCCAAAACCTTGTTATTC